>JAPKLY010000035.1:352194-430470 GCA_026898435.1 Prunella vulgaris | reverse complement strand
CTACCCGAGGATAATTATAGGGTTAATTAGCCCAAGGCTTGGAAGGTTGCCTGAATGCCCAAAAGGACCAGGCCACCAACCTCGGCCGAGGTCAGCATGAGGGGAGTTACCCGGCAAGAATAGAAGTTCGCCGAGGTACCTGGCCATACCCTAGAGGGAAGGTCGGCAGAGAAGCTCGCCATAGTCAACGGGACCGAGTCTAAGCCTACCTCTACATGGCCCTGGAATCACACAAGGCACTGAAGCTCGCCCAGAAGCTCGCCTAGAAGGGATCAGGGCCACGAGTGTTTAGATAGAACATGAATGTAGTAGGATGAAGCATTGTAAAGGGAGCATGGTGAGGGACTAAGATGAGGGTCAAGGACCCTCGTCCACACCAAGAGCCCAATAGGCCCATAAGGTGTCACCTCACACTTGCACACCTATAAATAAGACCTCTCTTGTACTATTACAACAACTTAATCATAATATAATCCACTTTCTCTCTCTAAACTCTCCACTTTCTCTCTCTACATTATCAATTCAAGAACACCATTCTTGGATTATTGTTTGGTAGAATTAATAAGCCACAATAGCCACATAACAAACACGATTAGTAAATTCTATCAACATATACATTTACCATTCATTTAAGAGTAGGTCTCTTGTGAACTCGAGTTCACATGAACTCGTATCACTGTTATGTATATTTCATATCACTGTTATTCATATATACTATCGCAGTTATAAAAATACACTTGATATTTTGACAGTGATAATGTATATGTATAACAGTGATAGCGAATATACATAACAGTGATAGTGTATATACATGACAGTGATAATTGATAAGCCGAGTTCACCGTGAACTCTGGGTTTATACAAGTTTTTGTCTTCATTTAAATATTTACACACTTAACTCACTCATATATATTGTCTTCTCTCTCCACTACATCACATGTATAATACCTATATTGATATCTTTGTTAATACTTGTGAATAAATGTAATGAGAAGTATATATCAAAACGGAGGAAATACTAATTAAAAAAAACTCGAACGCTTGTACTTGTACCTTTTTATTTAGGTGGCGATCCTCCGTAAGTTACAAATTTACAATCATCCATTCTAATTCATTTCATTCTCACATCGTCACACTCTCATTTTCAAAAACAAATTTACACAATTGCTTATCAACTTATTTGTAATTTAAAAACAGTCGCCTATAAAATTTTATATTTTTAGAGCACATTGGACTTGAAAAGTAGTAAGGAGATATTTGTTTTGAATTCTTCAATGATAATAAGAATTCAAATTTAATTTGTTTTTCTATTTTTATATATAATGGTGGTTATATTTTAGTGTAGTGCTCTTATTATGCAAAAAAAAAAAAAAATAGATCAAAAGAAGAATGATTTTAAGATTAGATTCTCCTAGTTTCAAAGTAGTGATACAAAAAATTGTGAATTTGTGTTCACCCGTTTTTATGCGAAAGCGCCATATTTATCTATAATAACTATATTTCACCACATTACCCAAAAAAAAAACTATATTTTACCATATTCCTTTCTATACATATCTCTAAATTACATCTCCTTTTACTAATAATTACACAAAAATATAGTTTTATAGTTTCATTCATTTAAATTGATTAATATTCTTTTAAATTTTTTTTATCTATTTAAACACTACAAAATAACTCAATTATAAATTAAATGGAAAAAAAATTAAAATTGGGAAAGTATTTCTTTTAAAAATTATTTCATTCTATTTATCAAGTAAATAATTTCAACTATCAATTTTTCTTGAAAAATAATCCAAAAAACATTGCTCAAGTGAATATAGTTAAAATCACTTATATATTATGGGTTTAATATTGTGGACTGAAAAATGTGGTGGGCAAGGCTAAACATGTAATCCATTTATATCATCATATGGAATTGAGATATTTCTCCAATCAATTGTCGATGACTTTTGCATAAGGAAAAAATTGGATATGTCTCCCACAACTTTTTTAATCCTAGGTTGATCCTCCTCACATTAAACTACAAAATTTATGTGTTCACTATGAAATGAACGAATCAAACTAAAAAATTGATTATTCAATTTCTTCTACCCAGAGTAGTACTGCATGTATGATATATAAACGCTAAGTGTTCAATTTATTAATTCAAGGACATTAATTTTCTCTGTTATATCTATAGATTTGTTATGTTCATGCGTTTAAGTTTTGCTAGTGGTTAAACCAAAGATATTTTTGCGTTAGACTTGAGGTCTCCCAACTTTTAGTAACTCTTTTTGTTTGTTTAATAATTGTTTTGCATAAGCACACATTTTATGAAGTTTTTCGCTATCTATTTTTTTTATCTGTTATCTACAATTGCATGTAATTGATTTTTGTAAATGGATGTGATTTTATATGGTCTTGTCCATTTGTTTTGTAGAGGGAAAAGTTTAGATCTTTTTGTTGTTAATTCTCAATATTTTTTTGTGGTTCTTTTAAGTTATCAACATACTTGTCCTTTAAATATCTTTTAATGTCCCCAAGGCACACCTGTTTAGGCAACTTATATTTTTCACAATCAGTATTATATTCAAATTATCTAGATGACACACTCTACAATGCAACAAATGAATTATAATGATGTTGTAAAACAAGGTAATATGTCCAAAAAAAAAACTTAAGCAAAATGATAATGGTGCTTAAAAATCAAAGGTTGCATCTACAGTTGTTTTTAAATGGTTCATTGTCATAAAATTTATTTATATCTGTGTTACAAAAATCATTTTTATGTATATAACAATAATATTGATTTTTTCTTTGTTTCTATTTAGTTGTAATCATGTATATTTTTATGTGAAAATTATGCTTACTAATAATATGTCTTAACTTGAGAATCTGACATGTACATGAAGTTTTATGTGTTTTAAACAATTATTTGCTTTGAAGCGCAGGTAGCTGATATTATTGATTTGCAACATGAAGATTAATACACGGCTGCATAACTGCAAGGAAAAAAAGGGTTTAGTTAAAAAATATGATGAAGAAATATAACGAAAATCTGAATATTATCAGACTCTTAAATTGATTAAAAGAATTGTGTTGCTATCCGAAAAAAAATGATGATATTCGTCTAAATGCTTTAGTATTTAGGATTTTATATTATTCATAGAGAATGTGAAAAGTCTCATTAATAATGGGAAAGTAAACCATCTAGTATTTATTATATAATTATTTATTTTGGACTTGAAAATTGAAAAGATGGTCAATAACGTAGTAATTAAGTGATTTTTAATATAATTTATATATAATTAATATTTGGGGCTCTATGAAATTTAGTTTAATTTAATGTAGATTTTTATCAATTATATATCCAGATTTAGTAAATTAGATTTTGGTTGGAAAACAAAAATTTCTGAAAATAGTAGAACATTTTGTTATTATATAGATATATTGTCAAATCTCTTAAATTTATTAAAAGAATTCTATTGCTATCTGAAAAAAATGATGATCTTCGTCTAAATGTTTTAGTATTTAGGATTTTATATTATTCATAAAGAATGTGAGAAATCTCATTAATACTAGGAAGGTAAACCATCTAGTATTTATTATATAATTTATTTATTTTGAACTTGAAAATTGAAAAGTTGGTCAATATGGAGTTTAGTTTAATTTAATTAGATTTTTTAACAATTATATATCCAGATTTAATAAATTAGAATTGGGTTGGAAAAAAAAATCTAAAAATAATAGAACATTTTGTTATTATATAATTATAGATATTAAGTGATAATATTTTATTAATAAGTGCAGGTCTTATTAAACAATCTCACACAAGATATTATAAAAATTCTAATACACTTTTCTTAATTTCCAACATTATTTCAAATCCCGTCTAATGCATAAAAATACAAGAAATTGGTATGATATATATCATCAAAGAAACATATGTATTGCTTCTTCTCAAGTCCTTTTTTTTCACATGATATACCGCAATTTTTTTAATCTATGGAACAACTTCTAAAATAATTTTTAAAAATTTTGAAAAAAAAAATTTATTATAGAAGCAATTTTTAGTGTTTCAAAACAGACACATCGTTATCTACTTTCTCTGGGGGAGAACTCAAAGCAGAAAACTAGGATAGTAGATGTGGATGCACAAAATACAAATGAAGCACATAGACAAGCATAAAAGATCATCCTAGCTTTCAATTATCGTATACAAAGAATATACCTACAGATGATAGACCAAAACACACCAAAACAAAACTTCAAAAGCTATACATTATATATCATACAACACAAGACAATAGATATTGCTTTGATCTCTCTCACCTTCTTCCATTGCCATGCCCTTGAAACAACTCACTGATCCGACCCTCGATGTCTTCCACGCTATATCTGATATGTTTCCTGATATCCACAACCCCCTCCACTCTTCCCATGAAGTTGCGATAAGCTGGGGACACCGTCCCGGAAACTGAAATCTTTAGCTCCTCTTTCAGCTGATCGTCGAAGATCACCCACGACGACTGAGTCTTGCATATCTCGTCGAAGTAAGAGTTGAATAGCTTCAGCTTTTCTCTGAAGCTCTTAGATGCTCCATTTGATGATACAGAGCTGTAATGATCAATCTTGAGGACCTCCAAAATCTTGCTCCAACAACTCCTCTGATACTTCACATGATATTGCCTTACTTTAGACATGTGTTTCCTGATCCAATCGTCGCCTAAGAGGGATCCCAGCTCGTTGTCTTTAACCTTCTGCACGATGTATCTCCCGTTGTTCATCATGAAAACAGAGGACAATGCAGCGTCTCTGTAAATCCTTGATTTAGCCTCTAGATTGCTCTCTAAGAGCTCCATTGTCCATGCTAATTGAACTGATAGTGAGGATAATGGTGATGCTTCTTTTATGTGATCATCATTGCTCATTGGAATCACAGGGGTTTCATCAAAAACCTGTTCCAATGTCTGTTTTGATCGGCACACTGCTCGGAGATAATTCATCACGTAACGAGTGATCGGGTGTAATCCGCCGCCAGGGACGGCGGATTTGGCCGGATCACGGCGGATTAAATTTTCTAACTCCATGAATATGCCCCTGATTACCTCTCCTAATCTCTTCCAGACAGTTATGGATTCATTCCTCAAAGATAAACAGTAATCATCGGAAAAGATCAACTCAAATTCAGGCATTAAATCCCTTACCGTTTCGTAAACATCGAGCACTTTGAACAACCGCTCCGGCGCCCGGCTACTTATCGCCACCGCGTCGGCGAAATTCAGGAGCTGGATCGTGGGACCCCGGCATACCTCCATGAAAGAAATGTCTGGAGCCGATGAGAGCCCGGAGAACACGCGATCACAGAGACGGCGCTCGCTCGGGAGGAGAACGCGAAGCGTGATATTCATTGCTTTGATCCATTTTTCAATCTCGTCTTCCAATTGAGTCCACTGCATTTTCTGGACCTCATCGATGCTGAGTTTCTGCAACCCTAACCTGGAGAAGCTCTGTTCCAGAAATTCTCTCCGGCAACAACTGTAGACATGGGCACACTCCTTCGTATACCCCGCCGCCACCATCCGCCGCGCTATCTCGTGCAAATCGCCAATTGTCCCCGCCGGAAGAGCGTCGATCAGAAAATCGTAATCCGTAATCGGCTGCGCGGTGGGGATGATATCGATATCCTCGACGGAAACGTCGTCGTCTTCATCGGAGTAATCGGGATGACGACTAGACCCGCCGCCAAACTCGGCGCCGCGTTCGAGGAGGGATCTGAACTCATCCTCCAACCGATACATACACTGTTGCAGCAAACCCTCAGCTCGATCGAGGCAAGAGGAGATGCTCCTGTCATCGGCTAAAGGAGTCCAATCGCCGATTGCGGCGATTAATTGGTCAATCAGATCGAGAAAGGAAGAGGGGCTCCCGGAGCTTGACCAGATGGATACGTCGGCTGAGATATAACGTGAGAGGCGGCGTTGGAGAGACTTGAGAGTCTGTTCAGCGCCGTCGTCGGAGAGCTTCTCGCGCAGCCTGCCATCGAAATTGGAAAAAATCTTGAGAATGTCGTCGGTCATGGAGTCCGTGTGGCCTAGGGTTTTGGCTATGTGGCGGGCTACAGCTACGAGCTTCTCCTCACCGTTTTCCGCCATTGAAGGTGATATTCAAATTGAAAATTGAAAATTGAAAAAGAGTAAAGGGGTGGGCACAGAAATCAGATAGGGTTTGGCGCCGTGGAGGAAGGTGAGGATGAAGAAAAAGGGCCCACGGAAAAGTCATCGGAAAACGCGGTTTCTGTGATTGTGAGAGACCGACTGGACTGGTAAAAGCAAAGACAAAAAGTTCATAAATGAAGTTGAAAAGTAAAAGCCGTATTGTAAAACAGTGGGAGAAGAAAGATCGAATTTTAACAATTTTTTTATGATTTTTCTATATTTCTTTGATGAAATCTTGGTAGTTGGAGGTTGGAATGTTAAAAAAAAAATGAACGGAACAAATTTATAAAGAGTAAATCTTACCCCTATGTCCCGTAGAAATTTACACATTTTTCTTATTTGGACGTTCCACACAAATTTGCACACTGCTAAAAAAGGTAGCATTGATTTACGTGCACACTCACAAATATTTACACATAGAGCTGTTATACGAGCCGAGCGAGCCCGAGTAGTGTCAGGCTCGGCTCGGCTCGTTAAACTTATCGAGTCGAGCCGAGCCTAGCTCGTTAAGCAAACGAGTATTTTTTTTAGCTCGGCTTGGCTCGTTTAACACTTCGAGTCGAGTCGAGTCGAGCCCTTAACGAGCCGAGTCGAACCGAGCTCACGAGCAGCTCGTTTATTTTAACAACAATAAAGCTAAAACTATCACCAATTCACCAGTATGAGTGATTTGAGAATATGAATTGTATTATTATGTAAAATATTAATATTTTATACCCTAAATTATATAATATTTATAAAATAACCTCTATTTTTCGAGCCTACCGAGTCGAGCCGAGCCAAGCTCGTTAAGCAAACGAGTATTTTTTTAGGCTCGGCTCGGCTCGTTTTACATATCGAGTCGAGCCTTAAAGAGCCGAGTCGAGCCGAGCTCACGAGCGGCTCGTTTATTTTAACAGCTCTATTTACACATATTTACCCATATACCACTACTTTATATATAAAACTATTTTTTCTTAAAAAATGTGCCGTCCCGTAGGGTGCAAATTCCTACGGGACGGAGGGAGTACATGAAAGGCAAAGTATTCTAGGAAAATGGTTCATGATGTCTGTATTATGCACAAGTTTTGAAATATTTAATATTTAATTAGGTGTATAAAAATTCTCATTAGATGTATCAAAAGTTGAGATCAATAAAATTTATATATTGACTTCAACTTTTAATACACCTGATGAATATTTTGATATATTTGACCTGATATTTGATACATTAAAATAATTTTATGATAAACTTATCACGAACTATTTTCACACAATACCTACTCTATATGAAAATATTTATTATAAATTAGTATTATGAAGTTATTTATAGTTGGATAATTGTATTAATATATTAAATGTATTAAAAGTTGATGTCAATAAAATTTATAATAATTATAATATAATATTATTGATCCTCAACTTTTGATATATCAGATGAATATTTTGATACACTTGACAAAATATTTGATACTTTAAAATTGGTTAACGATAAATTTATCATGAATCATTTTTATATAAAATTTTACCAATTATAAATAGTAAATTTGAATTTTGTTTGATTTGAATATCATAACTGATAAAATTTTATGTCAAATCAAAAAATTTATATAATAAATTGTGTATTATTTCAGTATTCTTAGTTAGTGAGTCAATGATTAAATGATTATGGCATCCTGCATTAATTATATTTTGATAATATAATATAAATTATATACACAATATAAATAATTTTAAAAAATAAATAAAATTTATCATCAATCATTTTTAAATTAATTTAAATTGAGAATAAATAGTTTATAAACTATTATACATGTCATGTGCTTATAAATATATCGGTATTTAAAATTATATAATAGGGCTAATACATACTTATAATGTGTGTATGTAAAAATTTAGGATAAGTCACATATAAGGTCATTTATAGTAGTGTAATTGGAAATAAAAATACCAAAAATCTCATGTTATATGGAGGATCAAAGAATGAGACCCACCCACCATAAATCTCCTGACTTGAGCTAAGTCATCTTGTCCTGAGCCGGGGTTGTCCTGACCTGAGCTTGGGTTGTCCTGACCTGAGTCCGGGTCAGCTTGACCTGAGCCTGAACCTGAATATAAATTTTCCGAGTCAGCCTGAACTTGTCCTGACCTGAGTCCGGGTTGTGCTGACCTGACTCTTGTCCTGACCTGAGTTCGAGTCGTGCTGACCTGACTCTTGTCCTGACCTGAGTTCAGGTTGTGCTGACCTGAGTCCGGGTCATGCTGACATGACTCCTATCCTAACCTGACTAAGTCATCTTGAGCTGAGTCAGTTCAGTCTGAGCTGACTAAGTCATCTTGAGCTGAGTCAGTTCAGTCTGAGCTGACTAAGTCATCCTGAGCTGAGTCCGGATCAGCCTGAGCTGACTAAGTCATCCTGAGCTGAGTCCGGATCAGCCTGAGCTGACCAAGTCATCCTGAGCTGAGTCCGTTCAGCCTGAGCTGAGTCCGGATCAGCCTGAGCTGACTAAGTCATCCTGACCTGAGTCCGTTCAGCCTGAGTTGAGTCTAGATCAGTCTGACCTGACTAAGTCATCCTGACCTGAGTCCGGTTCAGCCTGAGCTGAGTCCGGATCAGCCTGAGCTGAGTCAGGGTCAGCCTGAGTCTTCCTGAAGCGTTTTTTTCAGGCCAGCTGAGATTTAAAAATCTCTACAGTTACAACACGTTTTGAAACTTAAAAAACCTGTTTTAATGCAATTAATTCAGACGTTTTGTCGGTTACGGTCAAGACCAATTGTGGGTCTTTATGGCCATACTCCAACAGTCACTTTTTGAATACTATAAATAGTATTCTTATGTGTTGTAAGAAACATAAGAATATCAAAATTTACAATATTTGAGTGGAAAAATACCCAGATACTTTCCGGCAACCTGCCAATTATTTTGTCCAAATATTCCACTAAAATCTCGTTCTTACTCCGGTGATTTACGAACATCTTCTCGGTTCGTTTAAGCAAAATATTGTGCTATATTGTTGCTTATTATCGTTGTATCCTGGGAAACAAGTGTCCCATAAATTCACTAGCACCTAGAGAGTGAGGGGCATAATTTGTTTTAAGGAAATCGTGTTCCTCACGAGCCTCGATTTTCCTTTTATTTTTTTATTATTATTTTCAGCCATCCTACACTTTATACATACAGTGACCCGGGTTCAGGATGACTCAGGCTCAGGACAAGAGTCAATTATATCCCTTCTTTCCCATCCTCAACAACCATTTTCCAATGTGGGACAAGGTTCTTATCTCCCTTCTTTCCCATCCTCAAACATCAATTTTCCAATGTGGGACAAAGGTTCCCTACATTTCTCATTTGTTACAACAAACTTAAAAGTTTAATTTCTCATTCACCCAATATCAGAATTGGGCGAGTAATATATCGAATCGAAGCTCTTTTCGAGGAGCACAAATTCCAACATCTGACATACACGGTTGAAAGGCCATCGCACCACCTACCCCTAATTACTCTACCCTACCCTTCTGTTATAATATATGTAAATATATTATTATATTGATGGATATAATATTAGGAATATATCCAGTGGGCTTTAGGCCCACAAGACTTAGGGTTAGGTATTGTATTTATACTGTATCATTCCCTGTATAATGTACACTTCCATATTGTAAACGGCAATTCATATTAGTATACTCTCCTGGCTTGGTCGCCCCCAGACGTAGTCACTCCGTGACGAACTGGGTCATCAACTCCGTGTTATTTACTTTTATGCTTTACGCTTTTCTCTCGATTACAACACGTTATCAGCACGAGTCTCTAGGAGCGATAAGGATTCACGAGAGGATTGCTCCAGTAGTTTTCGGAACGAATTCAAAACCTCAACCGTCAGATAATTAATTTTTGGATTTAAGCGACTACTGTGAGTTTTCTTAATTTATGATTATCTGAGAATAAAATCATGATTAGTATCAGATCATAGATTATGCTTATTATCTGTTGGTATATTCATGAGTCAATGACTTGATTGGTATATATATATATATATATTTTTTCCTGTGAAGTGAATTGTGAAGATTGATTTTTGTTGGATGGTTAACGTGAATAGTTAATCTGAAATTTATTAATTAAATTCCATGTCTAGGTATATGATTATGATTCTGCTGGTTATATATCATTATAGATATGATTTATGCCCATGCTCTGAATATGCATCCCATAATCTGCAAACATCTACGTATGCAATCATATGCTATTTGAAATCATGTGTTTCTCTATATGTGAAAACACTCGTGTGCTTAATAATCAAAACCCAATTTTTTTTACATACTGTCATGTATGATGATATGATTTAGACTGAGGATCATATGTATGCTTGGGATTATGATTATGCTTTATTAACGATATGCATAACAAAACATGGATCCAAAAACTCGATCGGATTGACAGCAAACCCAAATTCGAAACCAAAATCATAACCTGCTTTTGTGAAATTTTTTTTGCGAAATACTTATGCAAATCGATTTCGATTACAAAATCAATCAATACATCAGAAACCCAATTTTCTGAAACCAACATCACAATCGACAAAAATCAACACCTACCTGGGTATACGCCGCAATGACGCGGCGACTCCTAACCCCGCGACGCCGTCGGCCCTGAAGAGGCCTTGACGACGAACGGCGCAACGACGCCGGGCCGCGACTCCGCTCCTAGCGCTGCGACGGCACCGAAGCGACGGCGCTCGCGACGGCAGCCTTTGCGCTGCTACTGCGCTGTGCGATGCCTTCTCGACGGATGGCTCCGATGACCTCCGCTGCGCGTCGGCCAACCGCCAGAAATGCGACTGTGCGCCGCGACGAACGGCGGAACAACTGCGAAGCGCGCCGGCCCCTGAAGTGGCCGATGTCGCTGCACCTACTGCGACGGACGTGAACCGCCTAATCGCGGAGCGCGATAGCGCTGCTCCGATCCGTGCGACGGCGGTCTCCGACTACGTGCACGGCCCTTCGACGAACTCTGAAGGCGGCTCTGCGCGACGGTGTGGCGACAGTTACGCGATGATACCTCCACGACGGCGGACTTCTCGCGAACGGCCACTAATCCGTGAAAATCGGCGTTGGATACGAATAAATCAGGCCCTGTTGTTGTTTTTTGTTGTTGGGCTATCCCAGAACACTTGAACCCTAATTCCTTTTTTGGGCCTTTTATGTTTTGGGCCTCCATTAATTGGGCCTGTTCCTTTTAATTCTAATTGGACCTCTGCCTTATTAAATCCGAAATTGGGCTTGTTTTATTAATACTAAATGGACCGAGCCCTTTTTATTAATAAAAAAAAACTATTTATTTGGGCCATTTTTTTTAATTGATTGGGCATTTTATTTAGTTGATCCTAATTAATTTGGATCCTAAAAAATTATTTTTGGGCCCGATGTCCCATTAATCAAAATTCATAATACCATTATGAAAGCCCAAATCATCAAATTTTTTTTAAGGCCTTATCCAATAATTATTTTTGGGTTAAAGTCCCATTAATTAATGTCTCATAAAAGTCATACACTCAATAATATCAATACCCCCCTATAATTAATTATTAATTTTTGTCTTAGCATTTTTATTGATTGAGCCTTAATTATTAAATGCTACAAACAAATAATTTTTTAATAAATTTCCATTTATTAATTTTTGTAGCAAAAACATGTCAAACATCACTAAATGTGAATTCAATGAATTGGCACATGTTTGCCATAACTATTTGACATGGGCTCTCAACGTTGAAATTCACTTTGTCTATAAAGAATTTACCTACACAACTAGACAACCATCTAAATCCACAACTGCCCAAATGACACAAGCTCTAATCTTCTTAAGACACCATCTTCACAAAGATCTTAAGAACGAATACCTCACTAAAAAAAGATCCATTGACGTTGTGGAAATCCCTCCAGAATCGATTCCAACAACAACATGATGTGATCCTCCCCGATACCAGACATGAAAGGATAACACTTCATTTCCAAAACTTCAAGTCTGTAACGGAGTACAACTCCGCCCTACATCGCATAGTTTCTCAGCTTAAGCTGTGTAAAGAAACAATAACTGATGACCAGTTATTTAAAAAAAACTCTTTCCACATTCCATGCTAGTAATCTTGTACTCCAGCAGCAGTACAGGACCAAAGAGTATCAATCACACTCCGACCTCATTTCTGCACTTTTCGTTGCAGAAAAGCACAACCAATTGTTGATGAAACATCACAATACTAGACCGGTTGGCTCACAAGCTGTGCCTGAAGCACATGCTACTCGGAGGAACTCTAGAGGCCGTAAATGTGGAAAAGGAAATGAGGCGAGTGGTGGACACGGATCGACCCGAAGTCGAGGCCGTGGTAGGGGATGAGGCCGAGGTCGCAACAATGCACAATATAGTGCAACTGAAATGAATGCACCTCAAGATCAACTATCGAGCTCACGTGCACAGAACAAACAAGTCTGTCACAAGTGTGGATGCGACGACCATTGGTCTCGCTCGTGTCGTATACCAAAACATTTGGTGGAGGCGTATCAACGTATGCTAAAAGACAAAAATGGGAAAGCTCATCACGGTGAAACACACCACACCGACCTGCCCAAAGCAGGCTTTATCATAGACAAAGGATGACCTCTTGGGTGAACATATGACTATTGACTACAAAATTTAATACGTTTTTGATAAAGTAGGACCTAAGTGATCCCTTGTGCGGCTGATCAATCAGCGTCTGTAATCTTGGCTCTCCTTAGCATTCCTCATATCTAAACGTATCCAAACATACACTTAAGTGCTTATGGAGATTAATGTGTTGTGCTTAGTAGATAGTGCTACTACACATACTATCTTAAAAGATAGACAATTTTTCCAAACATTAACTGAAAAGAAAGGAAGTGTCACAATTATTTCCGATGACGACATACAAATCGTTGGCTCCAGAAGAGCCTCGATCATTCTACCTATGGGTATCGAATTAATAATCGAGAATGCTTTATTGTTTCCACAATCAAAGCGTACCCTCCTCAGTTTCAAAGACATTCGACATAATGGCTATCACATTGAAACAAATACTGAGGACAATAGTGAATATATGTTAATGACTCACTATTTAAATTGTCGTAAACACATCGTCGAAAAACTTCCATCTTTCTCGTCTGGCTTGTATTACACGTACATCAGACCCTCAAATCTCCATATAGCCCTTCATCTAAAATTTAATGATCCAAATTCTTTCAAATTATGGCATGAGCGGTTAAAACATCCAGAACAATCCATGATGCGTCGGATTCTATGTAATTCATCTGGCCATAACATAACACACAACAGAATCCCTTCTGCTAATGAATACATATGTGATGCTTGCACAATGGGTAAACTCATAATTCGTCCTTCTAGTAGTAAAGTAAGAACTAAATCTCCTAAATTCCTTGAGCGGATTCAAGGAGATATTTGTGGACCGATACATCCTGCATCCGGACCGATACATCCTGCATCCGACCAACTGCATATCATGAATATTCCCCTATTCAACTCGTGCGTGGAAATGAACCTAACATTTCACATCTGCGTACATTCGATTGTGCAGTGTATGTTCCAATACCACCACATAAGCGAACATCTATGGGCTCACAAAGTAAACTCGGTATTTACATCAGTTTTGTATCTCCCACAATACTTAAATACCTCGAGCCTTTAACTGGGGATCAGTTTACAGCCCGTTTCACTGACTGCACATTCGACGAAGATCTATTTCCGGCCTTAGGGGGAGAGAAAAATACCACAATTAATAAATGCCGTGAAATTATGTGGAACACAAAAGATCTTCAATACTTAGGCCCACGCACTAGTCAAACTTGAACCAAAAGTTCAAAAGAAAATAAACTTGCAATAATCGGCAAGTAATCTGCCAGATGCATTATAAAATGCATTACTGATTATAAATGAAGTGACTGTGAATAGTTAAGGATGCCCCTATACGCCAGAAGCGTAATGAACCTCCTTACACAAAATCATGGTATATTAATGCTAATAATATATTCAGTCACTCATGAAATCTCCTGAAGAGATTCGTCCTGAAGACGAGAAATCCTAGTAAAAAGCACGTGCACATAGCAATCAAAATACTAGGATTGCGGAACACCCAGATCAAATGGGAAATGATCAAGATCTGGTTTACATGAATCTTAAATAAACACAGGAGACAAACATATCACTGTTGTCGACAACATATTCGTACCCATAGTTGCTCTTTCTAAAATCTGGTACCAGTATCTAAATTTGATTAGATGCAATAGAAAGAAGCAAATATGGAAGAGCTAGACTCACAAAATAAACTGTTTTGTTCTATCGTACATACCCCCTAAATATTTTATCCCTGAAGGATATAAATGGGTATTAATACGAAACAAAATGAAGTTGAGAGATACAAAGCGAGATTAACAGCTTAAGAGTTTTTTCGCAGTGACCCATTATTGAGTTTGATGTGATCAAACAAATACTCCTGTTGTTAATATTATAAAGTTCCGCCATATATCATTGGCAGTTAAACGCAGTTAATGGACATAATTACCGCATACTTATACGGATCATTAGATTCTGACATCTATATAAAAATCCCTGATGGATTAACTATTCCTCAAATGAGAAATAACGAACATCGTAGTATGTTCAGCATTAAGTTGTAATGCTCGTTATATGGCTTAAAACAGTCAGGTCGTATGTGGTATAATCGACTAAGCGAATTCCTCCTGAAGAAGGAATACGTAAATAACGAGGTTTTTCCTTGTGTCTTTACTGAGAAATCCCTTAATGGTTTTTGCATCATCTCGGTGTATGGGGATGATCTAAACATTATTGGAACAAGGAAAGAGATTGAAGAAGCAAGTTCAATCTTAAAAACTGAATTTGAAATGAAAACTTTGGGTAAAACCAAGTTCTGTCTCGGTCTGCAGATCGAGCATTTCCCTGAAGGAATACTGATACACCAATCAGCTTACCTAAAGAAAGTGTTGGAGAGATTCCACATGGATAAATCTCATCCTCTAAGCACTCCAATGGCTGTCCGTTCCCTTGATTTGGAAAATGACCCATTTAGACCTAAAGAAGATACCGAAGAGCTATTGGGACCTGAAGTTCCATATCCAAGTACAATTAGTGCACTGCTCTATCTTGCAAACTGCATTAGGCCCGATATTGCCTTTGCAATCAATCTACTTGCAAGGTTCAGTGCCTCCCCTACGGGGAGACATTGGAATGGTGTGAAACATATCTTACGATATCTTCAAGGTTCACAAGATCTTGGTCTTTTCTATCAAAGAAACCAAGACAAAACACTTATAGGTTATGCTGATGCTGGTTATCTATTTGATCCCCATAATGTGAAATCGAAAATGGGTTATGTTTTCCTCTGTGGTGGTACAGCCATTTCATGGAGATCTGTCAAACAAACTTTGGTGACCACATCGTCAAACCACTCAGAGACCATAACTCTATACGAAACTGCACGAGAATGTGTATGTTTAAAGTCCCTTGTAAAACACATTCACGATTCGTGTGGTATCCCTTCTGTTGACTTAAGCCCGTCAATTATCTATGAAGATAATGCTGCATGTATTGCACAAATGAGCAATGACTATGTCAAAGGGAACTTGACGAAGCATATATCCCCAAAATTCTTTTATCCTCACGAACTCCAGAAGAGTGGTGAGATCACGATAAAACAAGTACGCTCAAGTGAAAATCTAGCTGATTTGTTCACTAAATCTCTTCCCACTTCGACTTTTGAAAAGTACGTACATGGAATCGGGATGCATCGACTTGGAAGGTTGTTATCTTCAGGGGGAGTAACAAATGTTAAACAATCCTGATGATTGTATCCTCGAGGCCATTTGTAACACTCCACTAAGTAACACTTGCATTATTCCTTGTCATATTATATCCAAGGGGGAGTGTTATAATATATGTAAATATATTATTATATTGATGGATATAATATTAGGAATATATCCAGTGGGCTTTAGGCCCACAAGACTTAGGGTTAGGTATTGTATTTATACTGTATCATTCCCTGTATAATGTATACTTCCATATTGTAAACGGCAATTCATATTAGTATACTCTCCTGGCTTGGTCGCCCCCAGACGTAGTCACTCCGTGACGAACTGGGTCATCAACTCCGTGTTATTTACTTTTATGCTTTACGTTTTTCTCTCGATTACAACACCTTCCATTAAAACTGTGAAATAAAACTCCCAAACCCCACCCCATTTTGCAGATTTAAAAAATCTGGAAAAAGAAAATCCCCATCCCCCCTCTCTCTCTCTTTCTCTCTCTCTCTCTCTCATAGAAATTGGTGCTCCGGCCACCGTCTGCCTCCACTTTCCATTCTCTCTCACTCTCATCGGCAGCGTCTCCCACCCCATTCTCTCTCTCTCAACGACCGTCCCCCACCATATTCTCTCTCTCACCGGCAACGTCCCTAACGCCCATCGTTGATTACCACATAACGGTACACAGATCAACTAGTCGGCCTTATTTTCAGATCCACGACCATCACCGCCTCAACCATAGAGCATTCCCCGTTGAGATCGGCCAAATCGGTCTTGTTTTTAGATCCACGATCGTCACCGCCTCAACCCCATGCCCCGGCTTCGACAGAATCGACGCCCCCTCCACGACGATGAAGCATTCCATTCGCTGCCGAAGAAATCTGTGTCCAGGTGAGTGTTTTTCTTTCCTAATCCAATCTCTCTTGTTTTTTTCATCTGATTTTTTTTTTTGGTTTCTACATGCATATTGGGTTTTCTACGGTTTCTATCTGATTTTTTTCATGGTTTTATTTATTACTCCCTCCGTCCTATAATTGTTTTCACACTTTCCTTTTCCGGCCGTCCCACAATTGTTTTCACACCTTATAAATAGAAA
The DNA here is from genome assembly GCA_026898435.1 of Prunella vulgaris. NCBI lineage: Eukaryota > Viridiplantae > Streptophyta > Magnoliopsida > Lamiales > Lamiaceae > Prunella > Prunella vulgaris. The sequence continues at coordinate 413,352 of JAPKLY010000035.1, read as the reverse complement.
CTATTACTTTAACTTTATCCTCACAATCCAACTAATCTCATTATTTTAATAATATAACATTACACAACACTCTACTTTTCTTAAAAAATGTGTCATCCCAAAGGTGAAAACACCTGTGGGACGGAGGGTGTATTATTTTTTTGGCAGATCTAGCTACGGCTTCCAGGTTGGAGCTGAAAAGGCAAGCCCTATTACAGATCTCGAGCGACGACATCCTTTTCTGTCAGATTTAATCTTAGTGCTAAGGAGATTATCAGTCACTATTTTGTGAACAAGATTGTCCTGCCAGGCTTCGATTTATTTCTAATTTTTCATAATTTGGAATTTTTTTGGTATGCCGATTTTGGAAATGAGTTTGAAGCAATGCAGATTGAAGTTGGACGATTTTTTTGGGGAATTCTGGATGCCCAGAAACATCTTTTCAATTTTTTTATTTTTTTTGGCGGTGGATAATTCAATTTTTTGGGTATTCCAGATATTCATGTAATTTTTAGGTTAATCCAATGTAATTTCGGATTTTTTTTTATAATATATGCAGATTTTTTGTATTTGTATGCATTTTTTATGTGTGGTATGTAGAATTACAATATTGACATTCAGAATTTAAATTTTGAATGCATATAGAGAAAAAATATTTATATGCAGAAACAAAAGCTGCATTCTAAATTATGCATATGCATATTTAATGAATAAAAAATTTAACACTGTAAAAAATATAAAAAATATATTCCAATTAATGTTAATAAATTAATACTAATATTTTTTTTGAAAAATAATATTTTAGAAAATAATAAAAAATTAAGAATATTGAAATATTAAAAAAAATATAAAAAATATAAAGAAATGGAAATGTAAAGCTAATATTCAACATTCAAGTTTTTTTTAAAAAAATATGCAAAATAGTAAATGCATTTAAAATTAAAAAATTAATTTAAAATTTAAATATAAAATAATAAAATAAATAAAATTAATTCATAAATAAAAAATTCAAATTCAAACACAAATACGAGTTCTAAAGAGAAAAAAAAGTGATGACATCACTTTTGCTTTTCCCTGCACATGGCCCCATAAATGATTACAAAAATGATATTCTTTGTAATAAAGTGATCTTATTTGTAACATGAGATTTTTTATGTTCCTCCTTGCAAATATATTGTTATAAGTGGTCATGTTTTGTAATTATTCTAAAAATTTAATACAATTTAAATATATTTCTCATTTAAATTTAGCAACAAGATTATAATATAAATGAACATGTTGCACAAAATACTTTTTTTTAAAATATAATCAATCCTAAAGATTACAAAATATATTCAATATATAGATAGTTAATCATTATATATATATATATATATATATTTATATTTAAAGATACAATTTTAGAATATTTTAATATAATAGAGCTGGAGGATTGCGTGAAGCAGCGCCATGATTAATTATGGTATCGGTGGTTTTGGACTTAGTTGCTAGGTTTTTTTTTTTTTTGTGAGAAGGGCATAACGATTTGTTATTTAGTTGGAAATAATTTAAGAAAATGAATAATGAAAATTTTAAATGTAAGAATTAATTAAAAAAATATCATATATATATATATAATACATGTATTAATGTGTATATATACATATATAATATAAACATTATAAATCAATAATTTCTACACCTATAAATAAGTATATAAAAGGCGAGAAAAAATAAAATAAACATAGTTTTTATTAGGAATTTGTGTGTTAGAACTCTCATATATCTTTTGATTCCTATATCAAAGGACATGAACTTGATTTGTGGTATTAGGGTCTCAGCGACTTATTCTGAATTGACCTACAATTTGGTAGTAGGGAGTAGATAGAGTCATTTAAGACTTAATCCAATTTTGACGAAGAATTTGACCTACGATTTGGTAGTAGGAAGTTGATGCAGTCGTTTGTGACTTATTCCATTAAACCTCATAAAACTCTATTCCGAGTTTCTTATTTATAAGAGATCAGAGTAAGATAATTATATTCTCAAATCTGAGAATAAGGAATAGATAATCACAAATTTTGAAGATATTATTATATATTATCTTCAAAAATAGGATATACATAATATATTACGCCTTAAAATTTAATAAAATTTTGGTGCTTACAAGTGCCCCTCGAGACCTATTGTAGAGACATATGATGACTACAGCTTGGTCTCAAAATATTAATGTAGATTCAAAAAGGTAATTTGACATGTCCCCATAAAAATTTTCGATCACTGGTCCTTAAAGAGCGAAAATCGTTCCACCCGGCATGCCAATTTATAAATCAATACTTTCTACACTTATAAATAAATATATAAAAGTGAGAAAAAATAAGATAAATATAGTTTTCATTAGGAATTTGTGGGTTATATCTCTCGTGAATCTCTTGATTTTTATCTCCAAGGGCATGAACTTGGATTGTGGTATCGGAGTCTTAGCAATTTGTTCCGAATTTGACCTATAATTTGGTAGTAAGGAGTAGATAGAGTCATTTGTAACTTAATCCATATTTGATGGAGAATTTGACCTACAATTTGGTAGTATGAGAATAATTTGACCTACGATTTGGTAGTAGTAAGTTGGTTGAGTTATTCCATCGAACCTCATAAAACTCTATTCCAAGTCACTTATTTATAAGAGATCGATGATTTGAAGAGTAAGAAATTGTGATTTTTTCAAATTTGGGAACAAGAAATAGATAATCACAAATCTTAAGGGCCAATTTGGTAGCCAAGTCAAGAAAAAGACCATGACAAAGCCCTAGATATGTTTTCATGATTTACTCAAGATAAGCTTTATTTTCTTATGTTTGGTAAAATGGGTTTGTTTGGTATATATTAAAATAAGATAAGAAATTGTGAAATCAACATACAATAATGCCAACAACAATGCCCACAACTAACTATGAACATTCAACAATTCCAGAATACCAACAATTCAAAAATACGCCATTAATACCGAATATTAGAAGCAACCGAATGAAGAAAATAAACTGGAGTTGAAGAAATTAATACTGAAACACGTTTGCACACCAAATTGAAAATGTAAATCACCAAATTAACATTGAAAATGCAAATTTAAGAAATTAAAATTCCCAAAACTAATTCCTTCCAAATTAGAAGTTCAAAGCAATCTGTTTTTCTAACATTTATTGATGAAATTTCAATGTCATATTCGATTGATGAAACCCTAACCTATATCTGCAAGTTACTACCATTTGTCGTTTGAAAAATGATCATCAAATCAAAGATCGATAAACATGGAGGTCGAATCGAAAAAATTTCAAAGCAAATCACGAACTTCCATCCTCCAAAAAACGGCGAAGGAAAACCTGCCTCCCCTACCATTGCCCTCCGCCGCCGTGATTTAGAAATATTTAACAGGCCAAATTTTTTCGAGGAATTCATTTCTCGAGAAACCCATTTGCTAGAATCTAAAGAATCAATCGATGGCTTGAGAAGTACGGGCGCCTAGGGCAGAATCTTTTTCGAGCAATTGTAGGTATCGATCAGTTGTAGTTACAGCGAATAAAATCTGGCCACAAATTGAGAGTGTCCATCGTTGTAGGTCGGTGCGAATGAACCACTAATCCGGTCACCATTATCGTTGAGGCCCAGATCCGCCACCATAGTCGTTGGTTGTAGAAAATTTTTCTGTTGATATTTGAATCTATCTTAGTTGAAAGGGTCAAGAAATTGTATTTGAGGGGTATAGTCTGATACGGTTTCTTAAGAGGAACAATGTTTATTGTGAAATAAATTAACGGGCTAATTTTTTCATAGACTTCCGTAAAAAGAATTATGATTGGCTAAACATTTGAAAAAAAAATTCATACCATTTTCTAGGCTATCAAACATGTCCTAAAGATATTATTATATATTTTTATCTTCAAAATTAGGATTTACATAATACATGACACTGTTAAATTTAATAAATTTTGGTACTTACACATATATAATAAATACACAATGTCAGATTGGCCCGTCCCAGCCCACAACCCGCTCGTCCAACCTACTTTCGGGCTTAGAAATGTTTGACTCAACCCTCATTTTATTATAGCGGTGTGGGTTGGCCCAATGGGCCTAGCCCTTTTTGACGGGTCTATTCCTACTTTACTCTTACATTATACATAAAAATTATTAGGAAAAATTACAAAATGGTTCACAAAATTGATAAATTTTACAAATCGGTTCTGTGCAGGAAAAAATTACACTTCTGTGCAGATATTGTGAACCAATTTGTAAATATAGTCACTTTTTTGAACCAATATGTAAGTCACCCAAGTTATTAACATCAATTATTATCAAATACAGTAAAATCTTGCCTACCAAAAATCTCAAAACTAATATATACTTTACTATCCTTCAAGAACTTTACATCAAAGAAAAATTATTATATGAAAATAGTTAATGATAAGCTTATCATGAAAAAAATTTAAAGTATCAAATATTTGACCATGAGTATTCAAATACTCATCAGTAGTATAAAAAATATGGAGCCAGGATATTATATTATAATTTCTATGTATTTTATTGACCCTAACTTTTGATACTCCTGATGAGATTTTTAATACTCATGGTCAAATATATGATATTTTAAAGTTGTTCTATGATAAACTTATAATAAATATTTTTTTATGTAAAACATACTCTACATCCAATTGTTTTAAAGTAATTACTTTATTCGCTTGTTTAATTTGTTGTTTGAAGATGTTGTCATGAAATTATCATGAAATTGTCTAACAATTTTGAAATGTCAACTATTTAATGATACATATTAAGAATTTCATCATGAGTATCAATGTCAACGATATTATATTATTATTTAAGAATATCAATTAGTATAATTTTTTATTTAAATTATATATCTAATTAATATAAAAAATGTAGTGTTATAATATTAAATTTTAATGTATCAAGTCTTAAAAAAATATTTAACATGTCAATTTTTTGATCAAAAGTATAAATAATTAGAATGTAATTCATATCATGAACTATATTCACATAAAATCTACTATAAAAATTATACCTATATATTGATATAAAAATTACTCCCTCCGTCTTTCTATAAGTTGCACATGTTGCCATTTTCGTCCGTCTTTCTATAAGTTGTTCATTGCTTTTTTACCTTTTTTGGAAATTACTATTCACTTCTTTATTATTATTTTCATTACTTTTTCACTTTTCTCCATCACATCACTCATACTTTTTCACTTTTTCTATCACATCACTTATACTTTTTCACTTTTTTCATCACATCACTTATACTTTTTCACTTTTACCTTAATTCTTGTGCCCAAAAGCAACGAGCAACTTATAGAAATACGGAGGGAGTATATTTTTTCATTTAAAAAACTATAATATAATTAAAAAATACACAAAATAAATAAATATGTAGATGCAAGAAATTGAACATATACCTCTAGAAAAAGATGAAAAAACTTTATCATTTAAGATATATATACATATATTTCTTTTAAAAAATTCTTAAACTTAAATAAAAAAAAAACAGTAACAATTTGTTGGGTCAGATTTGACCGAATATTTCTTTTATTATATATGTATAGATAGATATGTATTATATACTCCCTCCCACTATATATTGCACATTTTGTCATTTTCGTCTGTCTCACTATATATTGCTCATTTGCTTTTTTATCTTTTTAGGAAATTACTATTAACTTATTTATTATTATTTTCAATACTTTTTACACTATTACGATTACTTTTTCACTTTTCTCCATCTAATCACATGTACTATCAATAATTTTATACATTTCTTAACATTAGTGCCCAAAATTTACGAGCAACATATAAAGAGACAGATGGAGTAATATTTTTATATTTAAAATAACTTTTTTCTTTAAAAAAAGTTATGTTTGATTCCCTTTTCCACCGTTTCTCAAAAACACACGATTTTTTCAAAAAAAAAAAAAAAACACACACACACACACTATCTCTTCGGTTATTTTTTTTATAATTATTGTATTTTTTAAATTTTGTTTATGAATGTAGAGTGAAATGCAACACGTTTTCTAATTTAAGTAAAATCGTGATTGTGAGTCACGTTTTAAGCTCAAACTTGAACACGTTTTACAAACGGTTTGGTAACTCTGTTAATAATGCTTTTCAATGGGAATATTGTGACTCTCTTACCCCTAATTAATTTTCTTTCCAATTAATGTGCATAGCTAGGCAACCCATGATCCATTTCGTGCCTTGATTTGAGGGGAGTATATAACTATATAACTATATATATAGGATACATAATTTAATAATAAATTTCTCAAATTGAATTTCATTGTACTTGGTGTAAATGGCAACCACCATTTTTTTTTTTTTGTTATATTTTTTGTGAAGCCAATATTCATTTGGATAATAATTGTTTGTTTGAATTTTAGTGAAGTCAATATTCATTATTAAAGGAATTATTCGAGCAAGATTTTATTTATAGATGTAAAGTATTAATTATAGGTGTTGCTATTTTATTTTATTGTATTTTAAATTATATTCTTATGTTCATATATTTTATTTTATAATTTTTCAAAATATATTTGATTTCTTATATTTTAATATGTATTCTAATGCCTATTCTTTTTCCCGACTATGTCTACATACTCTAATCAAGTGATCAAATATCGAAAACTCAAGATCAAAATAAACAACTTGATTGTGATGCAAGAGATAAACGTCCAACAAAATATGGCACCGAAAGTTATCATAGACATTTAAAATGACAATATGAAAAAATAATGTATTTAATCGATTGTTTTTTAATTATACTTAAATGGACTACGTATAACTTTAAAATTTACACGCACCCTTACTTTAATAAATAGATTTATTATTAAATAAAGAATAAATTAAATTTATTGTGTAATCAAATCTATTTTTTAAAAATAAATGTGCATGCATTTATCATGCTATTCATTTATAAGATACATAATTATTATTTTAAAAAAAATTAATTTATTAAATTACAGTAAATTAAATAGGAAAGATGAAATAAGTTGTAGTTTAAATGAATGTCTTCTTCCAATACACTAAAATACACTAAATTAAATAGAAAAAATAATATTAATTTATTAAAAATTAAACAAGTTGTAGTTTATATATATACATAGATATATACTCCTTAAAAAATCTGGGCATTAAATGGGGACCGTGGCCGGGCTGCCTAGCCTATCCGCATTAATTAGAGATTCAATTAATCATCATGGTACACTGCTGTTACAAAACACTTTGTAAAACGTGAACTACATTCACGTTATGCTTAAAACGTTACTCTCATTCAGGATTTTACTTAATTAAGTAAACACTCTATATTTCAGGATTTTTTTTTAAATATTGCATTTTTTTACTTTTAGTTACAAAAATAATGTAAGATTCAGGAGCGTTTCTTTTTTAAGTAGAATCGTGAATGGGGTTCACGTTTTCAGGAGAAACGTGAACCGAGTTCACGTTTTTTCCAACTATTTGTGACGCCGTTAGGAGTAGAGATGTTAAACGGGCTGACCCTAATCCTACAGGGCCCAGCCCTACAGGGCTCCGGGCCTAAACGGTCCCGGGTCTTAGCGGTTCATCCTTAACGGGCCGCTATATGCTTGGACCTAACCCTAACCCTAGCGGTCCGCGGGCTAAACGGGCCACTAACGGGTTCGGGGTAAAAAAAATTTTACAAATTTAAAATTTAATATAAAATAGAACTAATGATTTAATAACTAAAGTTCACACATCCCTAAAAGTTTTGAATTAATTGAGATCTAACTTATTTACTTATTTTTCTATTTTAATATGTAGTTAAGTTATTAGTTAATAATGAATTAGTAATTAATAATTAATTAAAATATAATTAATAAAGTTTACAATTACGTAACACAAGTGAGAAGAAATCAAGTCAGCCCACAGCCACAGTACATAGGCCCACGGCCCACACCTCCACAGCCCACAATCACTTTCAAATTTAATTAACTTATATTATATATTAATTATTTAATTTAATTAAAAAAAAGGCTACCGGGTCAGCCCGGTTAACCGGCGGGCTAGCCCGTTTAGCTCGCGGGTTAACCGGTCCGGGCCAAAAAGACCCGATTTTATACGGGCCGTCATATGCTCGGACCTAATCCTGTAAAAAATAGGGTTAAACGGGCCGACCCATCAGCCCGCGGCCCGTTTAACATCTCTAGTTAGGAGTATAATGGTTAATAGTGAAAACGTTATATGCCATGTCAAACCCCATTAATGCATGCATTGATTCAGCCACCCAATTAATATGAAAAAAAAAAAAATTCTATATTCATGCATGCATTATGTATTTCTTTTCGCATCCAAGTGATATGATTGAAAGCAATTAATGCATGCATTATGTATGGCAGAAACCATAACAAATGACCGGTCATTTGTATTATAGTGGTTTTTTTTTTAATTTAATATATTTTTTATTGAGTAAGTCTCTTGTCAGTTACACCGTGCCATTCAAATTCATTTTTAAAAAGTTAAATAAAATACTACTGAAAAGTTACACAAATTATTATTAAAAAGTTAAACAACTAAAGATACAATTTTCAGTAATAACTTGTGTAACTTTTCAGTAGTATTTTGTTTAACTTTTAAAAAATACACTTGAGTTGCACGGTGTAATTGGTGCATACAAGACTAAGCTTTTTTTATTTAATAATAGTTTAGTAATATTTATAAATATTCATAATGATTCTACTATTAATGAGTAGGTATTGTGTGAAAATGGTTCATATCATGAACCACTTTTCAACAACACAAAAAATAAATTTATAAAGAGTAAGTCTCATGTGCACCAGTTACACGGTGCAACTCAAGTTCATTTTAAAAAGTTACACAATTTATTACTGAAAAGTTGTACAACTTATTACTAAAAAGTTACACTATGAAAGATACACTTTTCAGTAATAATATGTGTAACTTTTCAATAGTATTTTGTGTAACTTTTAGAAAATGAACTTGAGTTGCACCGTGTAACTGGTGCATACAAGACTAATCCATTTATAAATATAAATCGTGTATCACAGAGTGCTTTATATCATGAAAATAGTTTATATAATACTTTTACACTAATATATTACAAACACGGTCGATGCATTGATTGCAAATATATAAACAAATAAGTTAACAAAATATCACAAGTATATAAATTAGAGTAAGTCTCTTGTGCACCAGTTACACCGTGTAACTCAAGTTCATTTTTAAAAAGTTAAACAAAATACTAATGAAAAGTTAAACAAATTATTACTGAAAAGTTAAACAACTAAAGATACACTTTTCAGTAATAACTTTTCAGCAGTATTTTGTTTAACTTTTCAAAAATACACTTGAGTTGCACGGTGTAACTGGTGCATATAAGACTAAGCCTATAAATTAATATATTAGAACCTAATGCAAAATAAAATATTAACATGTAATGGTACTGTGTGATTTAAATTAATTTTTTTACAAGAGACTAATAAATATTATAAACTAAAGTAATTTGTTAATGAAATATTTTTAATAAATTAATTACATATTATAAAATCTGTTAATGAAATATTTTTGTGTAATTAAAAGGTGTCTAATTTTATTAATGGATTCAATGGTATGATTGTGAGTCAACAAACATATAAACTTTGTCTATATCTAATTTATTTTAAAATTTTATTTTAAATGTTGGATGCTTTTTTTTTTTTTTTTTGGATTTTAGAATCAATTTTAATTTTTAAAATTAAGAATTAATCTTCATTTTTAAAATCAAAACAAGCAGCATCACAGTTTATAAAGGTTGTGGTAATCAATACTACTTTTTAATGTATACTAGTATATCACCCATGCATCTGCACTGTCTGTAAATATAATACTCCCTCTGTCCACGAAATATATGCACTTTTCTTTGCACGTGGTTTAATGCAATATGTTGGAGGATATTTTGGAGTATTGTGAATTTCATTTATGAATAAAGTGAATATTTTTTAAAAGTACATATGACATACTTTCCAAAAATATCCACTTTATTCATAAACGGACCTCACGATACCCCAAAATATCATCCGACATATTGCATTAAACCACGTGCAAAGAAAGGTGCATATATTTGGTGGACAGAGGGAGTATATATATATAATATTCATTTCTATTATTGTTATTTTTACATAAAAATGTGTATTCTTTTATTGTTGAATAAAGTGTAAAAAATATTACATGCATATTTTGTGCACAATTCGTACATGCACTTTTTGTGCACGATTCGTACATGCATATTTTGTGTACGATACATACATGTACATTTTTTGTACGATTCGTATATGCACATTTTTTAAATGATCAATATGTACACTTCTCGTGACCAATCTATACGTTCACATTTTGTAAACAATCTATATATGCACATTCAAACCTCCAGTATTGGGATTTTTCAGGATTTGATACAAATTTTGGACAACAATTTTCCTAGGGTATTTGAGTGTTTTTTCAAGTGTTTTGTGAATCTGATATTGAATACTACAAACATATAAAACATTTTCCCCTTCTACAACCAAACAATATTTTAAAATAAAAAGTACATTTTTTTTTATATATATGCGTATGATATATGATGTGAATTTTTTTTTAAAAAATATAAAGGTAATTAAATGTGTGTACGCTAGTGTAGTAAATTTTCACGTGCTCCGATGAGCCATGTCATTAGTTGCCGGCCAAAAATAAAAGAATATGCATCGAATTGAAATTTCGTAAAATGTTGAGTTTCTTAATAATAATCGTGAAGACCAAGATTAAATTGAAAGTTGAGTACAATGTGGTGCATTTTCATAGAATTAATCCCATTTTTTTTAATTACACAACTATATTCCACGTCTTCATTGCAAATATAATTTAACCATTTGTTATTCATCAATTAAAAAGATATATAGATTAGCAGGCATATAATTTTCATAATTATTTATATACTTAAATTATTTATATTTTATTTTTAAGTGGATAATAATAAAATAAAGACAATAACTTAGAAAAAAATAGAAAATTTATTATTTATATTTTTATTGTCTTTGATCATTTTGAAATTTTATTCATAATTTAAATTTAAAAAAGACTAATTATAATATAAATGTAGTCTCATTATTTTAATTGTAAGAAATTATGTTAATTAATAATTGAATAATTATATTTGAAAAAAAAACTTTAATGAATATAATAATATATTGTGAAAGAAAAATAAATTTATTAATTAAATTTATTGACCCAATATTTTGATAGGTTACTAAAGCGAAATGTGAATTGGGTCAATAATTGCTAACTATGACATCAGAGTTGTCATATAATATTATAGTTTATTTGTTGTATATTAAAATTAAGCACAATCATTTTTTCAGAAAAGTAGAGTATTAGCAAATGAAAATTTATAGTTCAGATCTAAAATTTGAACTTGCCTAAGGTTCAAATTTAAAATTTGAATTTATCACATGTATTTTGATAAATGATAATATTTTCATGAGACAATCAGTGCAAAATTCTTAATTATTAATATAAAAAATGTTGTATTTGTTATTTTATAAAAAAATATAATATATTTATTAAAAAAATATACATATTTACAAAAATTAATAAAATACAATTTTTTTTTTATTTAAAGTTACACTCACTTAATCCTTTTCTTTTAAACATGTGATCTTATATTATAAAAATGGCTATATATCAAATAAAATTAGCACATCCTTTAATATATATAGCTATATTTAAGTAAAATAAATAAATGAGAAAGTTGGGCCAAAATTTGATTAATGGCCCATGAGACCTGATCTAAATCTAAAATTTCAGAAACCCACTCATCCACATTGTAACATCTATTATAGTCTTGTTCTCTTCCTCAGTCATTACGACGGATTTTCAGCGGCCAGTCATCGCTGCCTCCTCCACCTCAACCGCCGTCTCCTCCCACGCCGGCGCCGTCCACACCTGTACGCTACATCATACACAGTCGCAGCCTCGCCTCCGCGCTGCCACACGCGACGCACCCCCTGCCGTCCACGGCAACGCCACGCTGTCAACTGAAGGTATAATTGAATGTGATTATATTTTATTAGGGTTTCAAAATTACTTTTTGCAAACGGTTTGCGATTTTTTCACAAAAAATTAGGCGTCCCTGTGAATGGACAAAAAAATAACAAAATTAAATTCGGATAAGATGGTTTAAAGTTCACTCGCTACGGTAGGAAGTGCAAGTCACTATTTTACTGTTGAGCGAGTGACTGTTCATAAAAAATTCATAAAAATAAAATAAAATTTTTAAATAATGATTTCGTATGTTAAAAATTTGTTTATATTTTATATACTAAAAGATATTTTTATTAATTATAAATTGTTTAATTTTATTAATTAAGAGTCATTTATAAAAATTTAATTAATTCATTGAAGGGTTGTATTGAAGTGTGGTCAACAAAGAAACAAGATTTCCTATAATTGTGCAAAAGAATGCTCACTTCTCCCGAGCATTGCACGTGGCTTTTTTTCACTACTTTTGAGGAAGAAACGTGAACATGAATCACGTTTTCACGTCTACCGTTTAAGTTTCTTTATTAAAAAAATACAATAATTAAAAAAAAAACCCGATCTCTTCCTGTATTGCCTCATTTGGGTTGTACTCTCCGCCTTAGCTTTTGTACACCTAATTTCTAAACCCACAATTTCTTCAGAAACCTGAAACAAAGCCTCAATTGAAGCTTCCTCTCCCCTCTACTCCTTCTTTCGTCGATAACAATGCGAGCTCTTCTTCGCACATTGACGCAGCTATCCATCACAGCCAACTCTAAGACCGTGCAGGTCCAGCACCTACGACCTTCTGCCGCTTTTCAGAAACCCTATTCGACTCAAAATAATGGCGGCGACAATGAGTCGGATTGGACAGCCCATTACGGCGGTACCGGGTCCTCCGGGGACGACTCGTTGGGTTGGGGTGCGGGCCATTCTGCGTGGAACACTGGTTTGACGAAGGAGCACTTCGACGGTGAAGTTGTTGGGAAGAAGGTGGAACCGGGTACGGGGAAAACCCAACCGGGTAAGGGCGGTTCGGGCCGACCCCAAAGGGATGGGTCGTCGGGCACCCGTTGGACGGACCAGGAGCTGGATCTAATAAAAAAATTGGAAGCTGAGAATCGTCGAGCTAAGTCGTTTGTGGATGGTTGGGACGATAGAATGAATGAGACAGCCATGTTAATGAAACAGGTAAATTCTTGTTCTATTTTTATCATTTTTGTTATCCGTGTTACTGTATGTGAGTGCATTTTTGTGGTTTCTGATGAATATCTTGAGGTTTGTAGTGATTTTGATGTCTGTTTCTACGCCATTTATGTAGAAAAACTGGTGAACATCGTGTGATTGTTAGCACGGCAGGACCTTAGACATATCCCAATGTATATTAATTTCAGTGTTGTTAGTAACATATATTTGAAAACAGAGATTCAGGTTTTATAATTGTAATTCCGGGTGTAGTTAATCTCAAATATTTTGGATGAAGGTGAGGGAGCCTGGTGCCAGGGGTTCTTACCTTAAGGATTCAGAGAAAGCTGAGATATACAAGAAACACAAGGAGAATCCAGAGTTGTATACTGTTGAAAGGTTGGCAAAGGATTATAGGATCATGAGGCAGCGTGTGCATGCCATTCTGTGGCTGAAAGAGCTCGAGGAGGAGGAGGAGAAGAAGCGGGGTCCATTGGATGACTCTGTCGAGCTATTACTTGACACTTGTCCCGAGTAAGTAGCCTCTTGCATTCACTTAAAATAGTTGATGCCCTTTTTTTAAAAAAAAGTTGTTATTTTAGCAAAGTCATTGGATTCAAGTGTAGGCAAAACATAGAATTTTAGAAAAGGCATTTGCTCTGAGTTTAGATAAGAAGAAAAGAAACTGTGTGCAACGCATGATTCATATTTTTCTTTATGCATTTTAGTATCAAAATGTTTTTACTAGTTATTGTCGATGTTAAATCATCATGTTAGTTAACTGAAAGATTACTGTTAGAGTCTTTATCAATTATCAATTTATCATAGTGTGTTTACTTGGGCATATAACCTTGAATGACTACCCATATGAGAGGCGTGGCATATGATTACGAGTTATAAATATCGAACAGAATCATATATTCTGCAAACAATTGATACTCTTGATATTGTCTTTTCCTTTTCCTTTCTAAATTGAATGTTTGCTGGTCCTTATACATATATGTATATGTATAAGGGCCCAACAAACATTTAGATTTGTTCTTCCTTTTACATGTTCTGCTCTGTAATCTGATTGAAGTCATGCTAAAATATCCCGAGCCCTGAAAATCGACCATTTGTTCCATACAAAATTTCGAGTATCCAAACTTGATACCATTTGTTCCATACAAAATTTCGAGTATCCAAACTTGATATGTATATATGTATATTTATTTATTGATACCAGTATCGAGTTGTGAATTGGTATACCTTTTGAGGTTAGAAAAAAAAAAGTGAAGTTGAGACTTGGGACTCTCAGATTAAAATAGCACAAGTTCAAGTGTTTAGGGCATGAAATTCATCTGCGCATGATATATCGCCGGCGCTCTCTGCTATATTGGACTTTACTGATTATGATGTCTAAACTTGGACTTTTATTATCCTATTCTCTCAATGGACGCATACTTTCTAAAGCCCAGTAGACAAACACAGAAAACTCTAATTGATGCATGTAAATTTACCTTTGGTATTTTTTCTGCTGTCGAAGATATTCATCTACTTATATAATAGTGCGTTTTTGTTAAATCTTTTGGTGAAATCTTTTTTTTGTTTTCTACAGTAATCTGATCTTTTAAAGATATATATGTCAGTACCAACACAAATGCAACCCCATAAGTTTTGAGTAGAAAGTGCATCTCCTTTTATTTTATTTCCTATAAATAGATAGTTCACTTGTAGGAGCAAAAAATTCCTTATGCAGGTTAGAGAACTACTTCATTAATTTGGGAGGAATGGCTTACATTTGTTCTGTGTGTCTTGCTTAAATTTCTTTTCATATGTTTGTCTGGATATGAGGCTGATAATAAGAACCAAAGATTAGGAGAATGAATTACAAATTGCTTCCTTGCTTATGGATGTAATTACCTCAGAACTTCCTTTCTTATTTTTTGGGCACATGCAGGTTTTTCAACTCCCACTGCAGGGAATTCCATGTTGCATCCCTGCCATATAAGCCAGATTTCAAGGTCATGCCAGAGGGTTGGGATGGCACCACTCGAGACCCTGATGAGGTGCACTATGAGATATCAATGAAAGAGGATGAAATATTGTACCAAGAATTCGTCCAGAGGATGAACTTCAACAAATTGAAGGTAATCTTAGTCCGAGTCTCATGATTTTAGTTGTCATTTATACCCCTTTGTAGCATCATCATATTTCTTTTTTTTTTTTTTAGTTGGCGAATAAAGTGAAATGCCACAAGTACAGCCGGAGACGTCCATCTAAAGGCTGGAATTTCATGGTGGAGAAGCTAGGTTCTCGAGGCAAGCGTGGTAATGGAGGCGGGTGGAAGTTTATTAGTGAGGCTGATGGCTCCACCAGGCCTCTAAATGACTTTGAGAAGATGTTTGTGAAAAGAGAGACTCCTCAGAGGCGGAAGAAGATTCTCCCATGATTCCACAAAGTATGAAGGAGGAATCATACGTAAGAGTAATTTGGGCCAAGACTTGTCTTGCAGTTTTTTATCCGTTAACCTTGGATTAAGGCATAGATTTTTGTTCACTTGTAAACTCCTACTTATAGCTGTGCAGCCCATCCTGAGTGTCATATGTTAGTTCTGTGCTGCTTCTTTTTTTCCCCATGCTGGAAACCATTTGCACATTTACTTGCCATCTGGTATCTCGTCTGATAATTATGAAGTTTTTGGGATGTTATAATAAAGGTATATTGGTCGTTATACCGTGCTATTTTTTAGATTCGAAATTGCTTTGACTGGCATTAGTTAGGAGGATATTCTGGATATTTGTCCAGTGTTAAAGCTAGCTCAGTTGTTGGACTAGATTATATACAATGGATGCAATCTTCACACCCTCTATTACGTGTTTTCGACTTGTTACATTCTAATTCGAACATGTTTGGTGAGGTTTAAATTTCTGTGGCCTCAAGACTCTTTACTTTGTTGGCATATTTTTAAAGATTTTGGTTGAGAAAACCTTTATCAAAACTATGATGAGATTAAATTCTGTTGCTATATATATACACTCCCACGACTTAATCATACATGTAAAGATTGATGTTTGGTTATATACATGATTTTTATGGAGAAAAAGAAAAGCATCTTAGAAAAGTATGTGCATTCTTTTCTTGGCCTCTTAAAATTTGCTGTTGCACTGCTAAAACAGAAGCAGTGCTATCAAAATCTACAGAGGCTACATACTCTCCTATCACTCCAAGTTCATTGTTTTGATCACTCCAATTTGATAAGCCTTTCAACAGCACTGGGTTTATCCCATTCATCCTTCCCACAATCCAAAGGTCATGAACATCTTTCTTCATACCCTGAATTGCAGCAATGGTTTCTTCTCCATTCTTCACCACAACCTCTCGATAAACGACCCTTTTGTTTCCTTCTCTCTTCACCCAGAATTGAGTCACCAGCCCGTCATCCATCTTCTTCTCCATCTCATCGTCCCCCTCGTTATCATGTGCAAGGAATCTCACAACAGTGAGCGAGATACTTGTATTCTCCACCACACGATCAGCATACGTCAGAGCCTCCCGTGCATCAGCCCCACCTAGGAAAAGTACGACCATGCGATGCATCGAGCTTCTGAGAACACCATTAACAAGATTCTGTTGTGGGCTCTTGTCCACAAGAATGGAGACAGAACAGGGCGCGTGAAGCAAGACGTTGCAGTTCACCGTAGCTCTCCTGTGGCTTTGGTTAGGCTTGTAATAAGGAAGCATGATGAGAGAAGCTTTCTTGGAAAGTGCCAGCCCACAAATGTCTTGGTACATGCTCTTCCTAGAAGTGATAGTTGTGTAACAGAAGATCTTGATGCTCTCATCTCTGGCCTCTTGGAAGCGTTTCAGAGCATTATGGATTGAACTATGAGGCCCCGTTTCTTCCTCCTGATGATCGATGACCACTGGATTCGAACGACCAACGAGCTCCACCAGGCGCAGAGCATAGACGTTTAAAGGGCTGTTGACATCTGGGTTGGAGATCTCAAGCAATTTCATCAAACCAGAGAGGTTTTCATCACCATGAATACCAGCTATAATATGGAGCTCACTGTTGGGAGGGGTGTGCTGAATGCTTCGTCTCTTGTTCACCAAATACGGCCTTGTCGGATCGTAGAGTATGCTGATCAAAGGCGTGACGAGAGCAGTCATAGCTGTGGCAGTTGCCACCATAAACGTGAAATGTGGCTTCTCGATTATCTGTACGTCTAACGAATTCGTATGAGTCACAAGTTGGTGGTTTCGGTATTTAGATAATCATGTTGATACTATATCGAAAATTTCAGTATACCAGAGATATTAATTTCAGCCAATGTGCATGCCAAAGTCAGAAAGAAAGAAGAATGTACCTTCAGTATCCTCAAATGAATAAACAAGAGCATCTCCACTTCACCCTTCAAGCTCATGAGAAAGCTAAGTGTGAGGCTGTCCCTAATCGTCATTTTAAAGAATCGAGAAGCCACAAGAGTGCACAGCATTTTCACAGCGTAAGAAGTCACAAAAATGTACACAAGTGGCTGCACATGAGACCACTGACTAACCATAGCCGAAAAATCGAAGATCATGCCCACATAAAAGAACGAAAACGGCATCAGAAGGTTCTTCACGATCGTCTCACACCTCTCCACCAAGATCGACCCCAACGGGGGGCCATCGGGCACAGCCAGCCCGAGCCACAACGGCCCATTCGCAAAGGTGAGACCAAATATACCCGTTATGAGCCCACAAACCATAACACAAACCAATATGCCCACCACGTACACCTGATCCACCGCCTTCTCCTCTGGCGTCGTCCTGATGATCCACATCATCCCCTGCCTCGCGCCACCAATGAAGGTCGCCGCTATTATCACAAACGAAAGCAAATACCACAACGCGATTATAGGCTTATCATCCCCTTGCTTCCACATCTCAAACACTAGCAAAACATTCAAGCCAACAACATCACTGATCACTGCTGTGGTTAAGGCCATTCGTCCTATCCCAGAGCTGAGTAGATTCAGCTCTTTGACAATCGGGTAAAGAACGGGGAATGAAGCCGTTGTGAAAGATAAACTGATCCCCCAAATTGAGGACATGCTAGCTAACTGTTTGTCTAAAGACTTCCTCTGAGCTAAAGCTATGGATAGACTACAACACAAAGGGAGAAGAACACCAAGCAGGGCAATGCACCAATGCTTTTTTCGGGCTCGTCGAATCACCATTATGTCTGTCTTCACTCCGGACAAGAATAGGAAATACATGTACCCAACTAGTCCTAGGTTCTTGATCACAAAATCTCCATTCACTGGGTAAAGGTAAGATTGCACCTTCTTACTACGGAACACCATCGACGGCCCCAGGATTATGCCGCCCTGAAATTCATTTTTAGTCCTGTAACTTCTTTTTTCTGAATTGAATTTGGTCCTGCTAACTTTCCAAATTCTATTTTTTAGTCTTTTGAACCAGTAGACAATCAAAACACTAGAAATTAAGTCGAATTTTGAGAGTTAACAGGACGAAATTCAGTGGAGTTTCCCGAAAACAAAAAATTGACAAAATGGAATCCTTTTCTTGCAAATCATTAATTGAGAAAATTGATAGAGAGTGTTTTTTGTTGCTTACGAGGATCTCGCAGACAACGTTAGGCTGGCGGAGAGGCTTGAGGGTGAAGCGGAGGAGGTGCGTGAAGAGGACGACGGACGAAAGCTGCAAGAGGAACAGTGGAAAAGAGAAGTCTAGAGGATTGAAGCCGTAGAAAACACCAAGGGAATGATCATTGCGCTTCTCCCGGCATACAACGAGGCCTTTCTTGATGAGCTCCGGGGACTCGGTCAGGCCGTCGATCGTCATCGATTAATTACACAGCAAATCCTGCCTGAATCATCTTAATGGAGAGGCATGCATGCTATCATCAAGATGTGAAGGGTTGGATGCCCGGAATTCTAGCTTGTTTAACTTCTAAAGTTGGTGGTAAATTTTTTTTTTTTTTCTGTTGGGTAGGTTTATTAGTTATTTATTTATTTATTATTTGAGGATTCGGTATTTCTATACCATAGATGAAATTGTATAAATAAAGGGGGGAAATACAAATAAGTTTGCAGTAATGATCCGTTTAAAATATTTGTGCAAATGAAAATCTTATGCTTTTGTGTGCGAATATTTTGAATTTATCTATAAATACAATTACTTTTTATATATAAGCTTATGTGTAAATGGGGGTTTGTTCAAAAATAGTCTAGTCAAATCCCCTCTTTTTAAAAATAGTCTTACTTATTCAATATATACAAGAATAATCTTCTTTTAAATAAATAATATAAAATTATATTATTTTATATATTTATCAAGTTGTTCAGTTGTTCAATTTTTTAAATTGTTCGGTTGTCCAGTTGTTTAAGTTTTTAAATGTACATAGTTGTTCAGTTTTTTAAACTATTTAGTTGTTTCAGTTGTTTAAATTATTGAATTATTCAATTGTTTAAGTTGTTTAAATTATTTAGTTATTCAATTGTTTAAATTATTCAGTTATTTAAGTTGATCATTTGTTTACATTGTTTAAATTATTAAATTTATATAGTTGGTTCAATTGATTAAATTATTTAATTATTTTAGTTGTTTAGATAAATAATTTATTTAGTTGTTCAATTGTTTAAGTGGTTTAATTTATTTACTTAGTTGTTCAGTTGTTTACATTATTTAGTTGTTTAGTTATTCATTAGTGTATGTTATTTAATTGTTATAATTATCCATTAATGTAAATTGTTTAGTTGTTCATAAGTGTAAGTAGTTTAGAATTTAGTAGTTATTTTTCCATAATACTTTTAAGAATAAAAAATCAAAATAGATGTTTAATCAATTAAAAATAAGTAATTATTTATTGTTTTGAACAAACATATTTTCAATACTACTAGTTGTGATAAACAACCAAATATAAAACAACCTGGTAGTGTTCAACAATCAAATATGAACAACTCGATTGTATATCATTAGAAAATAAATTTTTTTATTTTCTACGGCTAAAAACTCAAAATAATATTTTCGTAAAAAATAAGTAATTACTTATTAATTTGAACAATTGTGTGAACAAACTTAATCACATTATTACATTGGACACTTAAACAACCTAGTTTCGTTCATCAATCAAATATTAAACAACCAGATTGTATATTGTTAGAAAATAAGTTTTTTTTAAAGGCAAAAAACTCAAAGTTAATATTTCATAAAAAACAAGTAGTTACTTATTGGTTTGAACAATTGTGTGAACAAACTTAATCATATTATTATACCGGACACTTGAACAACCTAGTTGTTCAACAATGAAATATTGAAAAACTTGATTGTATGTCGTTAGAAAATAAAATAAAAAAATTCAAAAATTTTTTAAGGTTAAAAAAGTTAATATTTTCACAAAAAACAAGTAATTATTTATTGATTTGAACAATTGTGTGAACAAACTTAATCATTTTATTACACTAGACACTTGAATAACCTAGTTATGTTCAACAGTTAAATATTGAACAACTCGATTGTATATAGTTAGAAAATAATTTTTAAAATTTTTTAAGGCTAAAAATTCAAAAATATTTTCATAAAAAATAAGCAATTGCTTATTGGTTTAAAAAATTGTGTAAACAAACTTAATCACATTATTACACTGGACATTTGAACAGCCTAGTTGTGTGGAACAATCAAATATTGAACAACTAGATTGTATATCGTTAGAAAATAAGTTTTTTTAAACAATTTTAACACAAAAAAACTCAAAAATAGTATTTTCATAAAAAAATAAGTAATTACTTATTGATTTAAATATTTGTGTGAACAGACTTAATCGTATTACTACACCGGACACTTGAACAACCTAGTTATTTTCAACAATTAAATATTGAACTCGATCGTATATCGTTAGAAAATAAGTTTTCTTTATTTTTTAAGGCTAAATATTTAAAATTAATATTGTCATTAAAAAAATAAGTAATTAATTATTGATTTGGACATTTGTGTGAACAAACTTAATCGTATTACTACACCAAACACTTGAACAACTCATTTATTGAACGTTGCAATTTTAAACAACTCCATTGTATATCAATGAAATAAATTTTCATAAGTCAAAATTAAGATTTTATCACTAAAAAAATTATTACTTATTGACTGGACTTTTATATGAACAACCGTAATAAAAAAATTAACTCGGTTATTGAACAAATCTGTTGTTGAACAACTCAATTTTAAACAACTCTTATGTATATCAATGAAAATAAATTTTCCTTATAATTTCAGCTTTAAAAGTCAAAATTGATATTTTTTTCCACTAAAAGAATTAATTAGTTATTTATTGAACTATCATATGAACAACTATAATTAAAAAAAAAAAACTCAGTTATTGAACAACTCAATTTAAAACAACTCTCATGTATATCAATGAAAATAAATTTTTCTTATGATTTTTTAGCTTTATATGTCAAAATTGATATTTTGTCACTAAAAACAATTAATTACTTATTGATTGAACACATAAATGAACAATTAATAAAAAAATTTAACTCGGATGAACAACCCTGTTGTTGAACAACTCCATTTTAAACAAGTCATATGTATATATCAATCAAAATAAATTTTTCTTATGATTATTTAGGTTTAAAAGTCAAATTTGATATTTTGTCACTTAAAAAATTAATTACTAATTTATTGAACCCTATATGAACAACTGTGATAAAAAAAAAAGTTAACTTGATTATTGAACAACTCTTATGTATAAATTTATGATAAATTTAAAAATAATTTAATGTAAAAATTTGAGTGTATACGTGCAATGCTAATAAAAAGCCCCAAAATGAGTATTGTTACTTGTTGTTGTCCTGCGAAATCCATGTAATGTGTAATAATAACTTCATTCGGTCTATCAGACATTGTGTCGAACACCTTGTGCGCAGCCCCATTTTCCAAAACTTGGTAAATCAGGATTATACAAATTATACATCTCGCCGCACACAACTCCTTTCGATAATATGAACATTATTACTATGCATCTACAAATTGATAAGCAAGCAAAAATCTCAATCCATTAAACTAATTACATTACCTCAAATTCTAAAACCAACAAGAGTTCACAAAAATCTCAATCCACTCATGGACACGTGTCCGCCAACGCTCGTGTCCAGAGCAAAGAGAACACTCGCTTGTTGTCTTCTTCTCTCTCCGAATATATGAAATAAATCGAATTTGAGAAGAACAATATTAAATTTGGCACGAAACTGGAGAAATAATGAAGAAACATAATAGAATTCAACAAGAAATTTTTTACTTTTAAATTAGGGTTCTTCAAATTTGGGATTTTGTAATTGAAGAAGAAATCTGTTAAGAGATGAAGAAAATTAAAAATTCGGGCAGAAAGAATTAGAAATTGAGGGTAGAGAATGAAACACATATTCAATCTTATAATGTTTTTTTAATTAGTTTTATTAAATAAATATTTAAATTTGATCAAAGGCCATTTATGAAATAAATCTGGGTTATTAGGTCATATTTGACTATTTTCACCCAGGGATATAGATCTTGAATCCATGTAACTACCCCACCCATTTAGGGCTCATTTGGTTCGTAAGATAAAAATATCTATCCACCAAAAACATGCATATTTTTGGCGGATAAATATTTTTATCTTACGAACCAAATGAGCCCTTAGTTTATTCGACCCGTCTGGTCAAAACGAGTCAATATAAAATAATTTTTTTTCATTTTTCTTGGATTTCACACATTTTCCCTCTATTCGTTATTCACACGACAATCTACAGTGAATTTAACTTCTTCTTGGAGTTTCACTGCTTTAATTTCTTGAGGAAAGGGAAACGAAATTTTCAAAATCTATTTCTACGGCTTTAATTTCATTGCTATGATTTGCACTGCTTCGAAAGGGAAAGGGAAACGACGCTATGAGAAAGAGAAATTACTGCATTTGGCCACCGAAATCTGCGTCGGAGGACCTCTATTGTGAAAAAAAAAAATAGATCCGCCGTTGGTAAGTTGAAGAGGGGTAAATTTTAGGTTTTAGGGGTAAGTTGAAGAGGGGTAAATATGCGTCGGAGGACCTCTCTCCCTACGTTTCCTGCTAGCTTATAGGGTCAGTCATTCTCTCTTTATACGTAAATGGTGTATATGTGCATATATGAATCTATTAACATTTATAATTTTAATTGATTATGTACATGCCTCAATGTTAAGCATAATATTAATATATCAAGAATGGTTCAGCAGAAATTGTAAAATCTAAGTATCTCTCTGTCAACTGTATAGCAAGAAAATTATATTTAAGCAGCCTCTGCCTCATTGTATCTGGAATTTGACATATCCTGTGTTATGTTTTAGTTGATTGTAGTAAGCGTAACAGAAGCTAAGTTTACTGTAGTTAGGACCCTAAATGAGCATAATTAGTTAACAGTTTGGTATACCTTAAATTTCCCTCTGCACTCTAAGTGAAATATGTTCAATGCTTTAGCTTCTCTCTGCACTTTAAGTTTCAGTAATTGTACAATGAGATTAGTTTTTGTTCTAATCTTTCTTGATTTCATACTTGATAGTTACATGCTAAAGGAAAAAAAAAAAAACTTGCAATAACTTCACTTGAAGAGTGTCTGCTGCTGATTGGAAACATCTGGCACAGCCTTTGCAGCAGGAGCTAACACCTCATCTTCCTACTTATTGTGTGGATACCCTGAATAATCACCTATCATTACAATAAAGTAAATCATTTTCTTTTCTCTTCCCTTTTGAAATCACATTTGTTTCTTATTTCGTATTGTCTTATTCTAATATAAGCATCTAATGACCTATAAGGTTTCAGAATTGATTTCCATTTCAACTGCTAACTTATCAATATGTGTTTGTTTGTGGTAACTATTGGGGAACTTTGTTTTGATAGTTATTTAGACAGATAGAATGCACTATCTGCATTTATAGTTATTGGGTTGGTATGCTTTTTGTGTTAATGTTTGTTGTATACTTTGTTCTATCAAATGAATCATTGATGGATGATAAGCAATGCATTATGTCTGTAGTCTGTTTTCTTATCTAAGGATTGATTTGCCCTTCATATCTAAAAGGTATTACCAAACTGTTTTTTCTTACTGTTGATGCTATTGAGATAGAAATAATTTGCTTATGCTATTGTCTTCCCCTAACAAAAATATTAGTAATATTTATTTTGAATGCAAATAATTCTTTTATTAATCATTGATGACTGCATCATATGAAATGATTATGAAAATCTTGTCTATGGACATAAGATTTCTTAGTTTTAATCATTTATAATAAGCATTATTTCAACCTGTCACATGTGAAATGATTATGAAACTTACTAACTATAAATTTAATATAACTTTTCAGATTGACCATCCTGTTACGATGAAAACATATTCATTCTTTTGTTTCAATGGGTTCATACTTTTGTACTTTGAATTGTTTCTATGTGCATTAGCATTAAGTTAAACAACTTTACAATGAAAAGTTACACTATTTTAAACTGAAAAGTTAAACTAGTATACACTAAAAAGTCACACTATAAATTAGACAATATTTTTGGGAATTTTTTGAGTATGATTGCAACTTCTTAGTTTTACTTGATATAACTTTTTAGTGTTACTTGATATAACTTTTTAGTGCTACTTATTATAACTTTTTTGTGTAACACTACTTATACTTAAAAAGTATTAGTATACACCACTATACACTGAAAAAGTTACACTACTATACACTAAAAAGTTACACTACTATATATCGTAAAGTTGAACAACCATACACAAAAAAGTTACACTACTATACATTGAAAAGTTACACTACTATATATTGAAAAGTTACACTAAATAAACTGAAAAAGTTTACACTACCTAAACTTGAAGAGTTACATTATCTTACTCTACAAAGTTAGATTACCTAATTAATGTGTATTCTATTTTTTTTGTTAAGATATGAGGACTAAGCTCGCTACCACTAGACTTGAAAGTGTCAATTTACTAGAAAAAGAAAATGCAGCTAATGTGCAAGTTGTACCTGATGAATCAACGCGTCCTTCGAAGAAAAGGAAAGCGGCTGGGAAGAGCAGTAATAGTTTTATATTATTTGTACTTTTTTATTGTGCTGTGTCAATTCTGATAATATATACAATTAATTTTTGGATTTTGTTCATGTAACTTTTCTATTTTAGTTTATGCTACTTTACATTATTGACTTATTAGTGAAAATTAACAAGTCCAACAATTTGTTCTTAGCAGCAGATTTTCTAGTTGATCAACCTTTTGCATGATCATGGTGACATGGTTGTATCATTATTATAATATATTATCATATTCGTAGATTTTTCTTAACTACTTTACACTGAGAAATTACAGTACCGTACACTGAAAAGTTAAACTATTATACACTGAAAAGGTACACTATTTTATACTGAAAAGTTACACTACTTCACACTTAATAGTTACACTATTTTACATAGAAAAGTTAAACTACTTTACACTGAAAAGTTACACTATTATACACTCTTTATGATATAAAGGCTTGTATTCTTTGCACAAAATTGACAAGAAGAATTCTTAGACAATGATGAGCAACGTGCCATGCTCCTCAAACTTCATGAAATCCTACTATACACTGAAGTTATACTCCTATGAAGCTACACTATTGTAAACTGAAAAGTTACACAACTATACACTGAAGAGTTACACAATTATATACTGAAAAGTTAAATAACTATACACTGAAAAGTTAAATAAATATTCACTGAAACGTTACACAACTATATAATGAAAAGTTACACAACTATACACTTAAAAATTATAAATTGAGCGTATATCTGTGTCGTTTCCCCTGCAAAAAATGGACCCCTTTTCCCCCACAAATATAAACAAAAAGTTGAACCAATTACCACTGAAAAATCATATCAATCAATATGAAAAGTTCATACTAATAATGAAAAATTAAACAAAAATTTCATAGTAAATGCTAATATTATCACAACAATCATGATATCGGTGTTCCAGAACCAAATTCCTTTAATTGAGCTAAAGTTGATGTGCATCCTATGATTTTTTCAATGTTGGAAATGTTAACTTTTCATTGTTGAATGAGATGACTTTTAAATATTAGCTGATTTAACTTTTCTTTGTAATCTAATACAATTTTTTAAAATATATTAACATAAACTCTTCGATATTACAAAGGCTTTCATTGTTGAGTAAGATAACTTTTCAGTATTAACTGATTCAACTTTTGTCCAGTATTAATGGGCACACAAAAAAACGTAATTGCCTCATTAAAAACATGAAATGACCCATTTTAAGAATATGAAGAATAAATAGATATAAAAATTATTCCTATGTATTCATTGACCCATTAAACATTGATTAAATGAATGACTCATTAGTTAAGACTTAATAAGAAAAAGAAAAAAATTAATGTTGCTACGAGGGCTCAAACTTGTGCAGCTATTGAACAATATCAGAGATAGGCCAATGAACCACAAGCCAAATTATGTTGTTCTCCCAAAATTTCTGTATATAAAAGTTTCAAAGTGGCGCGACCCAATAAAAACATAGGTCATCTCTGTGCCCAGTTGCACCATGCAACTGGTGCACAAGAGACTCACTCATTTTTTTAAAGTATATCATATATTTGATCAGAAATATAAAATATCTTGTGAATATTATTGTTAATTCATTGATTCCTAGAACATTGGAAGAACATTAAATAAACACGAAAATAGATAACACTTTTAATTTCAATAATAAATTTAACTCCCTTTTACAATGATATATAAATTTCTATTTATAATACTAAATAAAATCCTAACAAATAAATTAAAGATACTAAAAACTTTAATAAATCTTATCAAATAAATAAAAATATCAATAATAATGAAATATAATATATAATATTTTATATTCATTATCTCCATCATTATCTCCCGCTTCGAAAGATTTCTCCTCCTGCAGGAATCCATGTCTTGAGTTGTAGATTGAAGGCGACAAAATAATCAATATCACAAAAGAATTCAAAAAATAAATACTGCATGTCACTGGACCTTAAAAAATATATCTGCACTATGTATCTTACCCAAAATTTTTAAATGGTACGTAAATAAAAATATCGAAGAAGTATTAAAATAACTATCATTGTTTATGTAATAATGATAATTATTAAAACCAAACCCAATTAATTTCTCAAATTCAAATTGTTGATAGAGACCTATTAAGTGAGCTAATAAGGATTAATTAAAATAAGCAAAAAAATTTAAGGCAAAATAGCTCGTCAGCTAGCTCACCAAAACTACTAGTCCATGTCATCTGTTGTTGGCAGACTGCCCCACCAAGTGGAGAGTAGCTCGCCTAGGAGCTCGCCACTTCACATGGGATGCAAACTACCAAGAAAAGCTACATACTCAGCGTTCAACATGACGAAACCCAAATAACACGAGGACAAGGAGTTCGCCCTACCTATAGTAGGGAGCAGTAGCTAGAGAAGTCCTAAAATAAGGACATATTAGTCAATTGACAATGTAATTAGTGCATATAAGGTGGCAAAAATGACAAGTGTTAGGACACTTGTCCTTTAATTAAGCTATTTAAGCTGAAACAATGCCACCTCATCACATGCAAACATATATTTATAGGTCTCTTGTACCCATTTTTCAGATTCTAAGTTCATTTTATGTAAAAAATACTTATTTCTACTTTCTCTCTCTATTCATCTTATATTATAATCATCTTTGATTATTGTTTGGAAGAATCTAAAGTGAGAATTAGCCACATAATCACCCTAAATTAGTAAATTTTTTCCAACAATCTGACGCTAGAAGGAGGGCCCGAACCTCCGATTAAGCAAAATCATAGAGAGAAGTTTGAAGATTTGAAGGTGTTCTTCAAAAGTTTGAAGAACACTTTGAAGATTTGAAGAAATATTCCAATTCCTAGAAATTTGCATATACCCCAGTAAGGAAACTCTAACTGCATGCATGTATGAGTTGATAAAACCAAGAAATTGAAAAATCACTCACATGCAAGGCTAGTAAGAAGTACTCCCAAGGCGCATTTGCAGGAAATTTATTGAAAACATACTAAAAAAATATGCTAAAAACACTTAAAAAGATGTCCCAAGAGAACACACACACGTCATCCACAATAAGGAGATGGAAAGGACGTGGAGTTCACAGAAATCAAGCTGAGGGTGAGACCTCACGGCCGCAATCTATGACTCGAGCTCAGCCTTGGGCACTGGCCCCCACTACATTTCAAGATGGATTGGAATTAGTGAACAATTGCTTTACTGAAGGAGGTCCTGAGGCAGCAGCAGCTCGCAACTTGCCAACCAATTGTCCAACCCCCTTCTACCGGGACTACCCATGATAGGGACACAATACACTCCTGGTCCTCCCAGGGAAGAGGACAAGTGAGCTAGGTGGTGAGCAGCACACGAGCTTGCCACCAACATACTGCTGGCAAGGCAAAAATGAGTGACAGGCTTGGACCCCAGAATGGGCAAACTGAGAGTTGAGCTGAGGGCTCTACTACTGACCGACCATGGGACAGCCTACAAGATAGGCTTGAACAAAGACCCGCTGAAGGCCCATAAAAAACTATACTACCACCATTAGCTACGCAACAAATTGGAGCTTACACCAACACCATGTTTAAGAATACTCTAGATCAGTTGGGAGATTATGAGTCGTATATAGAAGATTGTAATTATAGGATACTGGGGTTTGGAGAAGCTGTAACCATTCCCCTAGAAATGATTAGATTGTCAGTCGAGCTCATATCAACCGAGGACCTGTAAAAAAGACTGACTAGATTGATAGATTTCTTGGTTGTAGACCAACAATCTTCTTATAACGGGTTCCTTGGCCGTCCCTTTATTTCTGAATTTAAAGCCGTCTGTTCAACCTACTACTACTGTATATTAAATTTCCAACTCCAAAGGGTGTAGGAATTGTGAAAGGAGACCAAAAGAAAGCATGAGAATGTTATTAATAAAAAGGCCAGTCACCCAGGTCTTGGTATATGAAGAAGAGATACAACATCCTCAAGAAGAGCCCAACATTCTAGATATTATTTCAATAGAAACTGAGTTAATGGAGGTGGATTACCAGCTAGACTAACTAGAGGTCGCCCAGATCCCACAAGAGGACCCCCAACAAGCAATGTCCGTGGAAGTAGACAGTGGACCAACAAGTGACATACCTGCGGGCTCGACAAGACCAGAACCCGACGCAACCCTGGAACTCACTAGTCAACAAGAAGGGCAAGATGATCTCGAGCTACGAGTAGGCTACGAGCCAATGCAGGTAGAAGACAAGCTAAACTGGGATGAAATTGTCCCAAACCTTCGATGGAAAAATAAGAAAAGGCGAGCTACCCCAGTGGAAGAGCTGAGAGCAATCCAGGTATATCGCCACAAGAATTACTTAGAACTTTTTATAGGGTCCGAGTTGCAGGAGCCCTACAGGAGCAAGATGGAAGAATTCCTGAAATCCAATCTGAATTCGAAGCCTGGTCCCATGAAGATATGACGGGAATCCCACTCGAGCATGCTTGTCATCTTTTGAACATAGGTCCCAAGAAGAAGTATGTTCGATAAAAACGAAGGAAGTACGAACCAGACAAATATGAAGCTCTAACCACTGAGGTGAAGAAGCTGCTAGATAATAAGATCATACAGGAGACCCTGTGTCCGCAATGGGTGGCAAATCTAGTGTTAGTCCGAAAGCCAAATGGAACATGGTGACTATGCATTGATTTCACGGACCTCAACGCAGCCTGTCCTAAGGATAAATTCCCACTACCGCACATCGACCAACTGGTGGACAACACTGCAGGTCATGAGCTAATGATGTTTATGGATGCCTTTGATGGTTACCATCAAATTGCAATGCACCCTATTAA
Source organism: Prunella vulgaris (assembly GCA_026898435.1). Taxonomy (NCBI): domain Eukaryota; kingdom Viridiplantae; phylum Streptophyta; class Magnoliopsida; order Lamiales; family Lamiaceae; genus Prunella; species Prunella vulgaris. Next base: position 383,224 of record JAPKLY010000035.1, on the reverse strand, counting down.
TCAAGAACATAAGACCTTCTACACAAATAAAAATATGTACTGCTGGAAGAGGATGTCGTTTGGACTCATTAACACCAGAGCTACGAATCAAAGGTTGGTCAACAAGATGTTTGATCAACATATAGGACGCACAATGGAGGTTTACGTAGACGACATTGTAGTTAAGAGCTTGAGGAAAGAAGATCACTTGGAACATCTCAAGCGGGCATTCGACATTTGAGGACCTACAACATGAAGTTGAATCCCACGAAAAGCAGCTTTGGAGTACACTCCGGAAAATTCTTGGGCCACCTGTTAAGTCAGAGCGGAATCGAAGTCAACCCACCCCAAGTAAAATGGATACTGGAGATGGAGCCACCTAACTCAGTGAAGAAAGTCCAGACGCTTACTGGTTGTCTAGCAGCGTTAAACCGGTTCATCTCCAGATCTAGTAACAGGAATAGGCCGTTCTTCGAATCAATAAAAGTTAAAAAAAAGACTTTAAATGGACATATACCTGTCAAAAAGCCTTAGAAAAAAATAAAAGATTACCTCAGCAACCCACAGATCCTGTCAAAACCAGTTCTAGATGAAAAGTTATACTTGTACTTGGCGGCATCTGAAGTGGCCATCAGCTCAGTACTAGTACGAGCTGATGGAAAGTTCCACTTGCCAATATACTATGTAAGCTAGGCGCTCCATGAAGCAGAAATACGATACTCACCCATAGAGAAACTTGCTTATGCCCTGGTGATGAGCGTTAGAAAATTACGACCATATTTTTGACCACCAGGTGGAGGTACTAACCACTTTTCCACTCAGACAAATACTACACCGCCCGACACTGCAGGATGCTTACTGAAATGGTCATTAGAGGTAAGCCAATATGGAATCACCTATGCACCCCGAACAGCGATCAAGGGACAAGCTTTGACCGACTTCATAGTCGAGCTAACTTTCCCACAAGATCCAACAAGGGGACGTATCTACCATTGGCACCTCTATGTTGATGGCTCAGCTACTAACAATGCAGCGAGGGAAGAAGTAGTGCTGATCAACCCAGACAGTAGGGGTGAGCGTTCGGTAGATTTTGGACTATTTTTTAACTGAACCAAAATAACAGAATTCTATAATCCAGAAACTAAACCGAACCGAACTTTTTGATAACCAAAAAGCTGAAACCAAAATATCCAAAATATATTTCGGTTAATTTGGTTAAAACCAAAATTTTTAATATTTTTCATAATTTAGTGTATAATCTAATTTTTCAAGCATTTTTCAGTATTTACAACACAAAAATCAAAATAGAACTAGGGTTTAGAAAGAAAAGTGAATAAATATTAAACTAAGATAAATAATAATATATTATATATTATTTATATTATATAAATTATATATATAATTTCAGTTATTTTGGATTTTTCGGTTATGGACACATAATCAAACCGAACCGAAATAATTTCCGTTATTAAAATTATAAACCGAACTAAAAATTTTAACCAAAATAATCAAACCAAATTAACTAAAATAATTTGGTTCGATTTAGAAATTTGGTTTTTCAGTTTCTTGCTCATCCCTACCAGATCGACAAGTCTTCACATCAACAATCAGACTTTATTTCAAAGCAACCAACAAAGAAGCTGATTATAAAGCACTAATATCCGGACTTAGGCTATCATTAGCTGTGGGGGCAATCAAATTACAAATTTGTGGAGATTCCCAACTAATAATGTCCCAAGTCCGAGGAGAATACGAGACAAAAGACCAGCAGATGTCACTCTATAAAAAATTAGTGGCACATTTGATATCACTATTTGAGCAAGTCTACATTGAACAAATTCCAAGATTGGAAAACACACAAGCAGATGCACTAGCACGACTAGCCACAAACAATGGAGAAGCATAACTGTCATAAGTAATAATCACAAAGCTACAAAATCCCTCGACATCTGATTACAAAATAAACCAGACATCGAGTGGGGGGCAGGAAGATACCGATGATTGACGAACTCCCATCAGAAAGTACTTAGAAAATGGCACATTACCAGAAGTTGTGTATTTTGGTAGTCGGCTAGTAAAATAGACGGCCAGGTATACTTTTATAGATGAACAATTGTACAAGTGAGGATTCTCCTTACCCCTACTCAAATGTTTGTTGAATAAAGAAGGACTTGAGGTGCTAGAGGAGATCCATCAAGGAATCTGTGGGAGTCACGCCGGGGGCCAGGCCCTAGCTTACAGAATAATCAGACAGGGATAGTATTGGCCTACTCTGCGAAAAGATGTTATTAGCTTTGCTAGAAAGTGTCATAAATATCAGCTGTTCGCACCAAATATTCATACTCCGACTAACCAACTCAAATCAGTCTTCAGCCCATGTCCTTTTACAAAATGGGGTATCGACTTGATCGGCTCATTCTCACCTGGTAAAGACGGTGTTAAATTTGTTGTAGTCACAGTAGACTATTACACTAAATGGGCTGAAGCTGAGGCATTGGTAACAGCAATGCAAGAAAGGATGATCAGCTTTATTTGAAAATACCTAGTCTGCAGATTTGGACTCCCACAGTCTATTATCACGGACAATGGAAAACAATTTAACAGGCAGAAACTCAAGGAATTTTGTAGCTCCTGGAATATAAAGAAACACAACTCGACCCCTTACCACCCACAGTCTAACGGACAGGTCGAAGATGTTAACAAAATTCTTAAACATATCTTGAAGATTCGCCTGGAAGATAAGAAAGACAGTTAGGCTGATGAGCTTCCCGAAATACGTTGGTCCTACCGGACATCCTACAAAGCTAGCACATGAGAAACACCATTTGCATAAGCTTTTAGAGCTAAAGCTGTGGTGTCGGTAGAAATTCAGAATTAGACTTGGAAGGTTGTGGGTTATGATGAGGAAGCCAACAATGAAGCCTTTGTTGTAGAGAAGGATCTGCTTGAAGAAACTCGAGCCTCATCCGAACTAAGGAACGCAACCTTGTAACACCCAAGATTCAGCTGCTGCTTTTCGTCCCCTAACTTTCCTTTTTGGCGTGCCTAGTTTGTTTTTTTAGTTTAAGTCCCTTAAGTTTTGTGCTTTAGTACTTTATCCTTTGTTTAGTATTAGTTCTTAATCCTTTTAGTATTAGAAGGCCTTTAGAACTTAAGTTGCAATACTTTTTGGATTTAGAAGTAATACTTAAGTTCGAATCATTAAGCTTTAATAATATTTAAAGTTTTAATCCTTTAAGATTAGAATTAATTAGAAATTAGGATTTAATTGGGATTAGATTTTAATTTCTCTTTAAGAAATTCAAAATTATTAGGAGAAGGATTTTAGGAGAGAGGAAATTCAAAGTTTGTTACAAGAATGAGGGTAAATTTGGAAGAATCAAGGTTTAGAGTTAGTTAGAGTCCTAATATTTGATTAAGAGAGATATGATGATGTTTATGGGCTTAATTTCGAAATTCAGCCATAAGATTTATTAAATTAAAGTCTTAATGTTATTAAATTATTATATTGGAGATATTGGAAAGATTTGCCAAGATATGACTAAGATTTCCCAAGATTTCATCCTATACGTTCATTATCCCTTTTCATTCATGGAAATTCGGTCATATTAAATTTATTTCCATCAAGATATTATTTCTAAGATCTTAACCCAAGATTTATTCATCCTACATCTACAAGTTTCGGTCACTTTCAGTTATTATTTCCAAGATATTATTCAAACCAAGATTTCATTATTTAAGTCCTACAATTTTCGAATTTTCCCCTATTGCAAGTGAGATATATTTTATTTTCGAAGATATCTTCAAGATTTGATCATGAACCAAATATTTCTTTCCTTCCCTATTATTTTCGTCCAGCCCCTATATCCAACCCATAATATTCATTAAATCTTCATATATTCATCAAGATATTATATTAAGCCCAATATCTTTCCATCCTATAAATATAAGACCCTTCTTGGCATCAAGTTTACATCTACACCTTAGTATATTTCGAGAAAATTGAGAGAGAAAGAGAGAGAGATACCGAAAGTTTTAGGAATAGAGTTTGTGAGATTTCGAGTTTCACTTGAGGAAGAGAAAGTTGGAGGATCGATTCAAGGATTAGGAGGCCAAACGTACACACACAAACCGTCTTTCTTTCAAAGAAATCAAGGTGGGGATTCATGGTGAAAATGTGGTAAAACGGTTCAATTTTTAAATATTTAGTTTGATGTGTTTATGTGTTTATGTGCTAAAAGAATGGATACTCTTATGTAGTATCAACCAATGGGTGCTCTTAAGTAGTGCCAAATTAATGGATATCCTTATGTGGTATCAAAGAATGGACGCTCTTACGTAGTGTCAAAAGAGATGCACTTAAGTCGTATCAAAGAATGTAAAAGTTGGTATGTTTTCATGTATGCATGTCCTTTATATTTAGACTTCGAACTAACGTTCCCCAAGGAGTGATTATTTATGATTACTCACCCCTTTCACCAAACTATTTTTTAGATTATGTCGAGTAAGGGACGAGGTGGTCATGGTGAAGGCGTGTGGATGTGGGAATAAAAGAGATATGAAAAGATGATTTCATACTCAAGTTTGTTATTTAATTCGTTTTTATGAAACTTAATTATTTACGGTACTTTATTTTAATTCGCATGATGGATTTAATTTGGATTTATGAGTATATGACTATTCTGGTATTTAGACATTATTTTATAAAATTAGACTTTTGAAAAGATTTGATAATTGTTATGATTTTATTCTATGTGGAAATTTATGGATTATTTTAGAGATAAATCATGTTTTAAGGTATTAAATGATAAGAATTTAATTTGGTCAGTAAAATTATGTTTTTGGGCAGTAAGTGGATGTGTGTTATGTGATTGTATGTCAGGATTTAAGTTGCATAATAATAGATTTCATTTATGGTCCCATATCTTAATTAAAGTCCTTGATTTTGCATGTATTAGAAATCACATTTTACAACTCCATAAATTCCGAAATTTTTACAGTAAGTTTGCCATGAAAAATTATGCATGTAAACCAAATTTCATGATTTTATCAGTTGGGGAAGCCTATGGTTTGAATTTGGTCCTTTAATTACCTAGTATTCGACTTTTATGTAAAAATTAAGAAGTTTTCATTAATAAGATATTTTTATCAGTGTTATATGATTTAATAAGTATTTTAGACGTGATTAATTGTATGGAAATATGAGGTTTTATAAAAGAATGATTTTTCAAGGAACTAGTGGACTATTTTCGGAAATTTCAAGTCCTACAGTTGTTCTCGAAATTTTGGTATGATTTTGTGAGTGTAATCTGATGATATTTGATATGAAAAGTTGGAATAAATTAGGTCGCATGTAAATTTAATTATTCATGGAATATTAGTATGATTAAATAAGAATTATTATTCAAGGCATGTAATTATGTTAAGATTTTTATTTTGTGATTTATGTGAAAGAATTGTGTTTTAAGTCCAAAGAGTTTTTAAAGAAAAGGGAAACTTTATTTCAAGATTTGTTAGATCACGCCCAAAAAGATTATTTTCAAAAATTATTAAAGACTTCCGCTGTTTATAAAAAATTGGGGTGTGACAAACCTACAAGCAGAGAGCGGAAAAATACTACAACACCAAGTGCGTCATAGAGAATTTAAGGTTGGTGAGCTAGTACTAAGAAAACGGTTAGCAGTCTCACCAGGAGTTTTCGGGGCTAACTGGGAAGGACCATAGCGGGTCACCGCAAGCTGGACTAACGGGACATACGACTTAGAAGATTTAGAAGGGAAGGCTTCATCCTACACCTGGAGTGCGGCTCAGTTGAGGAAATATTATCAGTAATAGGGGTTCAGTTACTTCAAAATTCTAGATTAGACAATACTTTGTAAATGAAGGTGGAAGTTCGCATTAGAAATGTTGATGATGATCCAAGTTTTGTTTCTCAATAAAAAAGTATATATTTTCTGGATTTGTCTATTCAATTCAATGCGCAAAGGATAAAATTCTGAAATATTATTATTAAAGCTCAATGCAAAGCTATAAAAGTATTAAGGGCAGGGAAGTGTCCTACTAAAAGAATCACTGTAAACCCACTGCCCAGTGTTAGAAAATTCTCGATAGATGATTTTAAAAACGTCTAAGGCAAAGTGTTCCGTGAAGAACCTAAATGCCCAAGAGATCTGTCATAAAGTGCAAACTCACAGTCGAAAGTGACGTATGACGAATAAACATGCACTAAGTAAAAAACGAGCAACAGTAAAGTAATAACATTCAAAGACACAAAAAAAATAATAGAAATTATATTCATCTATCATGAAAGACAAAGCAAACACGTCAGGAGTACTACAAAAAAGAGTCACTACGGGCAAATCGACAAACTGCATCGGAGAACAAAAATCAACCCATGCAAGGGTGAGCTGGTCATTCCTACAAGAAAAAACTAATAAATGCAAAGCCAAAGAAAATCCTAACTCTGAGGAGCTGGAGTAGGATCTACAGTAGGGGGAGGCTCAGAAACAGCAGTCGGCTCGGCAGTAGGAGGGGCATGCTCACCACCTTCAGTAGGGACATCTTGTTGGGGAATTTCGGGGATTCCTGGCTCTATTCGGGTTATACATTAAACAAAAATTTAAGCAGACAACTAATATCATGATTTAAACATAATTAAATCAAATAGTTGAACACCCAACAACAGGGTTTGCATGCAAAATATATGAACATATAAAAAGGCATAAATTCCTACACATGCGGAACTAAGGGGTTTAAGTGAATTATACCTCTTAATGACAAATTTGTTGAGACCCAAAATGTCTTTCTTGAGACGCTTCAAGAAGGTGGAGGATCAACTGGAGCACCCCAAAAGGTCCTTCTTGAGTCTAGGAATAAGATCAACTTTGAGCACCTAAAAAGGTCCTTCTTGAGACCCTTTGTGAAAGTGTAGGATCAACTTGAGCGCCCTATGTTCTGACTCCACACAATTAATTTGATCAACCTAAAAGGTCTTCTCAAATATTCCCTTGTCCTTACTCGTACACCCGGTAGGAGGCCACACGAATAATTTCAACACAAGGAAGAGAATAATTTTGTTTCCCTATGCTTGAAATTTTGGAAATAAATGAACCAAGAAGTTTTGTTCTTGATGTCTTGTTTCATCTCATATTTATAATGAGGATTCAAGATCAAATCTCACTCCACTATTGGATTAATGTTGCACTATCCATCTTAACCCATATTACAATCATATGGTTCCCGGTCATTATTTCCCGTGTTTAAGATTCTCTTGTCCATTAATTAATCAAGCCACTGAACGCTTTAATTAATTTAACATCTTAACTTCGGAGTAAGGACAACTCTTCTTTATCATCATATCGGAAACAAATTCCACTTGCAAGATTTAGTATGACGAACATTTAGAGCCCACCAAGGGGACTAATCATGCAAGACTCTCCAAGCACACGTTCCTCTATATTAAATCTTAGCAACTGCCATGTTCTCCATGGTGTTGCCCAAGATGCAAAGTATTGAGTCTCATTGACTCTCTACCCACAACAAATCAAAGTGCCATGCACCGATTACACACAATCCTTTTTAAGGGATAGAGGTTTAGATATAAACGACCACCGAGGTCTAATTCATCATCCCATAAATCAGTACGAAAGAATTACCTCTATGTAGGTCCTCTTCAATGCATCATCATGCATTAGTGTAATCCCTTGGTCAAGATAAGCCAATCTGGGATCTACACATCAACTGTTTACCAATGGGGTGTTCAGATCCCATCAAGGTTGTGAAGTTAGTACTTGTTACAAGACACATATAATGTGATCTTGCTGTGAGTTATCTGGGGATCACCACATTTATCTATAGTGTTGCACTATTACTTTAAACGGATTGCAATAAATAATAACATTCATATTATTTAAATAGTAGGGGCAGGCTAGAAAATAGCAGTCGGCTCGGCAGTAGGAGGGGCCTGCTCGCCACCTTCAGTAGGGACATCTTGCCCAGCTAGAGGAGATAGAGAAGGCATGTGTGTGAGCGGGCTGAAATTGCTCATGTCAATCATGAAATCTCCGACCAGCTCGCCTACTATCTTGCACCCCTGTTCATTGGCCTGCTCGCTGGCTTGCAAATCAACCTGCTCTCCCCCAATGGAGGATAATTGCCTCCGGTAATTATGATATGTTGAGGCATGAAGCTCAAATCCACACCAAGGGTGAGCAAATCCCCTACATCAGTAATGGTTCCTAGGGGGAGGGGGGAGGTTGGCAGTTTCCACGAACTCCTGGAATTCCCTCTTGAGGGTCTCCTATACATCCTCATTGTGGTCCATCACGTACAGATATGCCCGAAGAGTCTTGACATGACAACAAAGATAACCAAAGTCGACTGCGGTGGCCCTCTTCGCCTCCATGGTGGTGGACGAACTGGAGGTGTCCACACTCATTTGAAGATCTGCAATTTCTTTGGCAAAGGAGCGGAGCTCATCCCTCATTTTCGAGTTATCTGCCCGGAGGGTCTTGTTGACCTTCCTCTCTCCAGCGAGCTCCTGAGCCTTAGCCACAAGAGCTGCGTCCATCTCCCTTTTTTGACCGACAAGCTCATCCTGCAGGCTGCAGCTCCTCAATCCTCTTCAAGGCGGCATGCTCGCCCGCCAGTGCGGCCTTGACCTTAGCCTTCATCTCCGAGGCCACTTTCTCGGCCTCCTTCTTCTGATTACCTACTTTCAGCAAAGTGTTGGAGAGATCTCGGTGGGAATGCTCATACTCCAATACTTGCTCCAAAGCCTATTCGGCAGCCAGCATAGCCCCATTCGAATGATGCATAGCAAGCCAAATATTGACGGCTACCCGCTGCTTCCCAATATCGGCCACCTGTGAGTGGGTCCAGTGGTGAGGAAGCTCTTCAGCAGCTCGGCGAGCTATACCATCAGGAAGCTTGCGGATATAGGACAGAGGCCGAGAACGGACATAGTGGTGGAGAACCTCACATCGGTTGGGATGATTGGTCGCAGCATACCTACAAAAAAACCCACAGAAAATACTTGTGAAATTTTTTGAACAAGTGATTGAATAAAAGGAAATTGGGTGAACAAGGGCCTTACCCTGAACGAGCTGGATCCTAGTTCAAAAGTGTATCATCCACCACTTGGATTTCAAAAGGAGACGGAGGTGGATGAGGAGTTTGCACGGAAGGTGGGGCAACAGACCGAGTTGAGCCTCCTTGGCCAGAACCAGACCTAGCTCGCGCAGCCTTGTCTGATTCAAACTCGCGGGTGGAAGATTTCACTTTCTTACGGGCCCGCTCCTCATCCTGCTCGCCCACCGACGTCCCATCTCCCTATTGTTAGGCGAACTAAAGCGAGCTACTCTGGGTGAATTAGTTTAATCATAAGCTCAAGGCAGGGTAGCTTGCCCATAGCTCACACGTAGCTCGCCCACGTGGCCATAGCCACGTCACCATTCTTTAACCGGTCGACACAATAGAGAGAGAAGAAGCTCACCCAGTAGCTCGCTCAGAACTGGAAGCAAGAGACCACCCCTGACTGCAAGCATCACACCATTGAATAACCCAAGGCAAAGGAGCTCGCTCATGTCCGGAGTGAAATAAGTAGTTGTGTAGGTGCCACTAGTGATGTCGTAGGTCAATAACAGTGTAATTAGTGCATAATAGTGGGCAAGCTGACAAGTGTTAAGGACACTAATCAGCATGTTAGGCTAAGTAAGCTTAATAAGTGTCACCTCACTACATGCAAAACTATATATAGGTCTCATGTAACCTCTTTCTCTCTGTAAATTTAGATTATCCAAAAAAATATTTCTCACTACTTTCTTTCTCTATTATTTCTCTCCTATAAACATAACCTGATTATTGTTTGGAAGGATTCAGTGATAATTAGCCACAGAAACAAATCCATTAACAAATTCTTCCAACACTCCCCTCTTTATACGGGCTCCTCGGGTGGTGGAGACTGAGGAGGTGATTTTGGGACACCCTTCTTAGCTACCTTTGGGGTCGGGGCCTTCTTTGGAGGAGGGGTGTGGGAAGAGCCCCCACTCTAGCCTTAGCAGCCGCGGCCATTTTCTTCTGAGCCACAAGAATGATGGAAGGTGGACCTTTCTTCAAACGAGTCATCCTGATTTGTTGAGTCAAAGTACGGTAGGATGGATGAATGGAGATGGTCACCTGTTAAGCTGCACAAAACAAAGAAAGAGTTAAAATTATTAAGCAAATTCATCCTACTAACATGCAAACTACTCGGCGAACTAATACGCGAACTAATCTACCTTGTGGTACTGCAGCTCGCATGACAAGATGGTGAGGAGAAGTATACACTAATACAGCTCGCCAGCAGTGAGCTTTACCCAAATGATCAACCCCTCGATCCCACCGATTACGACCGCAGCAGAGAGTACAAATATACTCAAATTCTTTAGAGATGGAAGAGTTGGCACATCCCCACCTTTGAGGTTTCGGACCTGCAAAAAAAAGATGATCAAATTAGTAAATTTTGTTCAACTCACTCACGCTAAGAAGTGCACCTACGAGTTATATCCCCATATTCCTCGGGAGATAAGATTCGCCCCTCTTGGCCCCCATAGTTCATAGATGCTCGTCAATCTCCCCCAATAAATAAAAATTACTCATTCTAATCATGAACTTTATTGGGCAGACTCTCCATAATTTTCTCACCCGGCTGATCTTTCAGGTAATAATAACCTTTGTCGTCATCACTTCACCGGGTGATACTGAGAACACTATTGATCTCTGTCGTAGTCAGCCAGTTCTGGTACCCTTCAAGGCCAAATAAGGTGAGAAGGGCCAGCAAACTGCTCCAACTATTCGGGGTTATCTGAGTGATGGCCAGATTCATGTCCAAGAGATATCGGCCAATAATGGGATGTAGAGGCAAGGTTAGTCCGACATTAAGAGTGTCCATGTTAATGGCCATCAGTCCAGGAGGACAAGAATCAGCTCACTCTTTAAGGCCGGGGCATACATATAGATGTCCATGGGAATCCTGTAATATCTTCGAAGAACGTCGAGGATATCATGCGGGATAACACTCTCGATTTTGTTCACTAAAAAATAAGTGGCCCCAACCGCCTTACTCTCAGCCCGAGGACGAGTGGAAAAACTTTCCGCATATCACTCCACATATGCATCCCAATCGAGCTCATGTTCTTCAACAGTGAGGATATTGTGTTCAGGAACGGCTGGCCTAGGTAAATTGATAGACTCCAAACTCTCTGCAGTGATCTCATCACTACTGGATTCAGTATTGGAGGAAGTATTGCTCGCCTTCTCCTGGCGAGCTCTTGACCCTACTGCCTCCTCATCACCTTCGAGCTCATGCACTAGCTCGACTGATAGTCCGCATGAAGGGTCGACCTCATAGTTACTATGGGTCCCTTGCTCGCCAGTTAGCTCGCCATGGTCAATGGCTAGTTTGCCTCTCAGAGAGCGAGCTATGGATGCAGCATTTGAGTTTATATCAATAATTACGAGGGTGAGTTGGGGGAGATAGCATCTTCATTAATTATGGGCATTTTACCCGGATTTCTATTAGAAATAGTTCGGCTCGAAAGGGAATATGGTGAGGATATGATTATTTGGCAAGGTTGAAGAATTGAAGAGTCTTTGAAAAATGTGTGTAAATAAGAGAGATCGTAATTCCGATCACCGGAATTGTTGAAGAACAACTGAAAAAAATAACGGGTTCTCTCAATTTCAATTTCCAGAAAAACCTGGAGTTAACCAACAAATTTTAAATGAAGAAAAGAAGAAGAAAGTTAAAGAATATTGGTCAGTACCTTGGAGGAATCGAGCGAAAATTCGGTGGTGTTGATTAGATATTTCCGAAAAATCTGAAAATGTTCTGAGAATCACGAATGCAAGAAAACTAAAATGGAATGTTGTTGCCTCTTTTTATAGGAAGACGAAGACGATCTGGTAACTTTTGAAAATACCAGACTATATTGCAAGAATTTGAAAAGTTTTAACAATAATGGGTGCGCGTTTGAAGACATTAAATGATATGAAAAGAAAATTGATAACCGCCACCAGACAAGTTCAGCTCGCCACAGAGCTCGCCCTAGACAAAGGGTTCATCTCGCCTTTTCACCAGCTCGCTCAGGAAGTCAAATTAGCTAGCATATATATTGGCAAGCCATATATAGGAGAGCTGTGGGGCAAATGTTGATAGGCGACATATTAAGCGAGCTAATAAGGATTATTTAAAATAAGCAAAATGCTTAAGGAAAAATAGCTCGCCAGTTACCTCGCCAAGTAGCTTGCCAAAACTATTAGTCCACGTCATCTCTTGTTGGCAGACTACCTCACTAAGTGAGAGTAGCTCGCCTAGGAGCTCGCCACTCCACATAGGATGCAAACTACCTAGAAAAGCTACATACTCACCACTCAACATGACGAAGCCCAAATAACACGAGGACAAGGAGTTCGCCCTACCTATAGTAGGGAGCAGCAGCTAGAAAATTCCTCAAATAAGAAAATATTAGTCCATTGACAATCTAATTAGTGCATATAAGGTGGAAAAAATGACAAGTGTTAGTACACTTGTCATTTAATTAAGCTATTTAAGCTAAAACAATGTCACCTCATCACATTCAAATATATATATAGGTCTCTTGTACCCATTTTTCAGATTCTAAATTCATTTTATAAAAAAATACTTCTCTCTACTTTCTTTCTCTATTCATCTTATATTATAATAATCTTTGATTATTGTTTGGAAGAATCCAAAGTGAGAATTAGCCACATAATCATCCTAAATTAGTAAATTCTTCCAACACAAATGACCATCTCTTTTTTGTTATTGTGGTGGTAACAAGGATGAGAGGTGTGAGGGTTGTGGACAGAACTGGAGGTTTCGAAGCATCGTCGTTCGAAGTGGAAAAGGATGGCGGCGGACTCTCACACCGTGTGATCCTTCGAACTCATTGGTTGATCAAGAATGGTTTGAGTGACAAGATTGTCAGTGTGTAAACATCTTTGTGGGAGTAGCTGTAAAAAAAATTCATCGACGGTGGCATTCAATTGAGACCAGAGGAAATAAAATTCCTCCTTCGTATCACTATAATCACGTGTCATCATTGATAATCCACATGATCGTTTTGACTCCTGATACCAACTGACAAAGTAAGGAAGCACTATTATCGTATAAATTCATTGATTCTGAGAATGCCCAGATAATTATGGTCTTATGAATATAATTGTTATACTATTGATTCCTAAAATACTGGAAGAAAAATAAATGAACACGAAAAGAGATAACACTTTTAATTTCAATAATAAATTCAACTCCCTTTTACAATGATAAATAAACTCCTATTTTATAATACTAAATAAAATCTTGACAAATAAATTAAAGATACTAAAAATAGTAAGAAATCCTATCAAATAAATAAAAGTTTTAACAATAAGAAAATATAATAAATAATATTCTTTATTCATTATCTCCATCAACTGCTAACTTTGTTCCCTCTTCTTCATCGAGATATACAACTGGGCAAGTCAACTTTCGGTGGCCGGTAATGCCGCTAGAGAAATAATAAAAGAATTCCTCTACATATCCTTCATGCCCATGCATAACTTCATCCTTTGCATCTTCTATGAACAACTTTTTTATATCTGACCCGAATTTGTATGGGTGAGTCTGATAGAGGGGAAGGCAGATGCATGAGTCATTAATCTATGTAACTGATGTATATGAGATTTGGGTTTTTCTTGTTGCTACATTGTGCAATTTGAGTGATTTGATTTGGTAAATCAATCTGATTTGATTTAATCTTCTTTGCTTTCTTCCCTTCTAACAAAATATCAGTTTGACTTGATTCTCTTGATCTTCCTCCATGTTGGTTGGATATTATTTGATACCCTGCGGTGTATTACCAGTCACAAATTTAATGTAGGGTGGATAACATAATACAACAATTACAATGGTCCTATTACATAATGGAATAGTCAAAAAAATTTATTTCCAAAATGCAACACTTGTGGACCCCATTACACTTCTTAAGTTGGTAGATTACATTTTCCAATGAAAAAAAAGGTACCTAATGAATAGGTTTGTAGCTGACACAATCAAATCAATCTTCCACCTCTCGTTTAGACCAATTTCAAAATTTGAAACCACTCGGATCATTATAAGAGGTGTGGGTGTTTTTTTTCCAACAAGACAAACTTTATTTTGAAGAACACAAACGTGATTTCTGCCGGAAAATTCAGATTTCAATTATATTCGGCCGGGAAAGATATTTGACGGTGAGTTACGACATGGTATACATGATTGCAGGTGTATGGTACTGAATATGACTATTTCTTTATGCGAATATGAGTGTTTCCTTTGTGCATTTATGAGTGTTTTTTTGTGCGAATATGAGTGTTTCTTTGGGTAGAAAGTTGAATAATAAGTTGTCGACTATGTAATTGTAAATGTAATTGTAACTTTTTTGATCATTAGGGTACAATTTCGGTGAATATGCGGAGTAGAGGGCCATGCATGTCAAGCGATGAAGAGGTGCGTATCGTCAAGAAGAAGGCAAAGAAGATGGGTGAGACGAATCGGCATATATATTTCAGAGGTGATGGCTACAGAATGATTTATTTTTTAATTGTTTATTTTTTAGCTTATAAAACCTAAATTAACATTTTGGGGCACTTATGTAACATAGGATCTCATAGTTCAAGGATCTTCTTCAAGGATGTTGGGGCTAAGAAAAGAGGCAAGAGAGTGCTTCATTATGTATACACCACATCTGAATCAGGTTAGTCTTTAAAATGTTATGTCGTAAATTTTGAGACGGGCTGTTGACCTAATCAAGGATATTGTTTTGTATTAGATGAGTACACCAATATCTATTAGGACAGGGAGGATGAGAACTGATAGAGGTCATTGTGATGCACCTCATGGTAATAAACGAGGTCGTAGGATAGCAGTTGAAGTTTTATCTTCACCTGAAACAGGTTTTTGAGTCATATATATATTGAATGCAGATAATGTAAATAAGTACTTTTGTATAATTAAATGTATGATGTTATTTGCGGTGTACAATGTAGATAAGGATGTTCCGGGACGTAAAATGAAGTTAAGATCACGCAGGATTGAATTTGAGTCAGGTTTTTTATCAATACGTGTTTTATGTTTCTTCTTTTTCCTTAAGAAAATAAAAGAACTAAAATTTATTTTCCGGTTATAACAGAGGCATCTAGTCCAGAAATCATTCAGAGGAGAAATCATCATAGAGGAAGCCCATGTTCAAGTGTAGTGAGATTCATTGTGCACTAGTGATGTGTTTTAAGCCATATTCGTTTGACAAGTTGAATCTCGTTTGACAACTTGTAGGAGAAATGAAAATGCATAATAAGGTGAAGTAGAGGCTAGCAAGTGTATTTGTGGGCAAACACGAACAAGATGAAGGCAATGTTAAAAAACATACTTTACGACCCCTGAATTGTTTTGGTAAGTCAATCTATTGATTTCAATTATAAAATGAGATGGCCCTTTGTTAGGAATTTTACTAGTAAATTTTTTTATAAATGTTTACTTCCTTTTGGTTTTAGGGAATGTTAATGAATTACAAAACGACATGCACTTCCGATCTAACCTTCGTATTGCTGTGAAAGAACTATGTTCCCTTGATTTTGCTGAATGCCATGTAAGAAAGATAAGATACACCCCTTTTTGGCTAATGTTTGAATCCCTCTATCGTAAGTGTAATGCAAAGTTTCTGAGTAAGTTCCAAAATAGTAAAGAGGACATTGTTAGGATACTAAGGTGTTTCGATTTTGAATCGGAAAGTTTCTTTATTGGAGAACACCCCGTGCATCTAGAAAAAACAGATGCAGTATGCATATATGGGATATGTTGTGGTGTGAAGGAAGTGGCACTAGCAGATTTGGAATACAATGTACCAACCTGGATAAAAAGAGTGTTTGCAACAGAAATGTAAGATCCAAAGTACCATCTTGTTTTGTACAAGCACTTGATATTCAAGAAACTACAGCAATCATTGACTAACCACGATGAGGAGGGATGCAAAGATGTAGCAAGATTGTTGCATTGTTATTTGTTGGCAGGTGTTCTGTCACCAAACAGGATGGGTGCTATGTCAGTCCATTTGGCAGAGTATTTGGAGAAGTTTGAGGAAATTTGTGATTATGATTGGGGTACTTATGTGATCAATTTCTTCATAAGACAGATAAAGACCAGCAACAGTTTTAACATAGGTGGCTGTGCAAACATACTTCCGGTATGTATAATTATAGCTTTATACGGTGGGTCCAAATAATTGATGAATATGTACTACCAAACATTGATTAATTTTTATTTATTGCTTTCAGTATTGGCTGTGTGAACACACGGGATTGGTTAAGCCCCTGGCTGATGACATTTTGCTGAGGTTTCTGCGTTGGGATTTGAAGGAAGTTCACAGCGCGCTGGAGCGTGTCAGGCTAACAAGGATAGAGAAAGTGAGTAACTGTAATATAAAACATCATAATTTATCATGTATACACATACTTATATATAATTTTTTTAGGTACTGGACATGAGCTTGAAAACAACAGCCTTTGAAAAAACAAAACTTAGGGAGTTCTGGGAACATCTGGAAACAAGTTTAAAAAACACAGAGAAGGAGTGTGTCAATGAGGCATCTATAGCAGATGAGCAAGAATGTGGAGTGAATAAAGGTGATGGTGTTGCTACAGATTGCACCATACCTTCAGCAAATGAAACAGTTCAGAATTCTGATAGTGTATGGGTGGAGAGCGATGTACCAACATGGAGTGTGGGGTTAACTCAATGTTTTACTGGTGATGGTAAAAATGATTCCAATCTTGAAAAAGTTAATGGGACAGTCGGATCATGCAATTCAAAAAATGAAAAATCGGTGATAAAGGATATGCAGATTTAGTTGGAGGATATTCGAAAGGAGTTACATGAGAGTAAAAATATGTTTGACAAAGAGGTTAAGTTGAAGGATGACTTGATTGCAGCTCTTCGTGCCGAAAGGGATACTTTGAATAAACGAGTTGATGAGCTCAGAGTTGAAGATGAGGTGGATCGCCTTCGAAAGATGATGAGTGAGAATGCAACCAAGTTCGACCAAGAAGCTAAGGAGAAGGATGACTTCATTAGAGTGTTGCGTGCTGAGCGGGATGCCTTGATTAAACGTGTGGGCGAGAATAGTTTGCAAAAAGCAGATGCAGTATGTAATGAGGTCGTGGTGTTTCAGATTCCAAATGGTGGTGGTCAAAACACAGATGGAGATTTGGAGGGAGGTGATCCTACATATAATAATCCTTCCGTTAGGCCCAATGAGATTCATGGAAATGGTTCTGTCCGGCCTAGCGCAACACAGGTTTTTGAGGATCCAATAAACCTGGACAAAATAGATGCGATCACGGATGGTTATGAAATTGGAGATACAGGTACGATCCCCAACGTAGAAGCTGCTGACGGTAATAGGATGTTGGAAGTGACCCCTCGTGTAAAGGGACCAAGAAGTAAGCGTCATCCCTCTCCAACTTCAATGATTATAAGAGTGAAGGGTAGGACAGTAGATGATGACAGGAAAGCGGTTGAAACAACACCACAAATGGACACACTAGAACTTATTGATTTGGTTGAAAATCGACGTGAAGCGCATGAACATGCCAGAGAGAAAGCAACTAAATTCCACTGGGATGATAGACGTGGAGCAGTGAAGAAGATGACTGGAGCTAACAAGATGGATCTGGAAATGCTCAAGGAAGCGGGAGGCCTACAGTACGTACTAACCACACCACCACTTTTTTTTTTTACATTTAAACTTGCTAGTTCATTTAAGCTGACATGATGGAACATATGTGCTTTATCCAGTCAGGAAGTGTGGTGGGGAAAAGAAACATTGGTGTCCCTGAAGGATATCATTGACATTTTACATAAGAAATGTTACAACTGCCAGGTACACTATAGTTGGTGTGTGTGAAGATGGCACCACTACTGTGATGTTCTAAGTATTATTATTCATATAATTCACAGGTTATTACATCATGGGGGGAGCTCTTAATAAATAAATATGGAAAGTTTAATGCAAAGGCTTCATGTACAGCTGTTTTCAATGCTAAATGCTGGGTAAAAGAATATATCATAATAATATACACTGCTCTCTCTCTCTCTCTACTATTATGCATTTTTTAAGTGTGGATTGGTGAATTGGTAATATAGGAACTCATCAAGGATGGAGTGAAAGGTGAAGATAAGTCCACTTTAAAAAGATTTATTGATGATCGCCTATTCAATAGTCTTGATAAGGATGTGCTGTTGTTCCCAATGGTTGCAAACGAAGGAAGGCTCGGGTTCCATTGGACGTTGCTAAAATTAAATTTGAAAAAGGCAGAGTGGACGTTCTACAACTCTTCCATGCCAAGACGTGGGACCGCTGACCCTCATCTCGTGGCATCTTCTGTGGTTGTAAGTTTCGTATAATTAGAACCAAACATTAAAGATACAACTTCTCAGATTTGACTTTTGATATGTACAATGGCAGGCAAAATATGTTCATACAAAGCTCCGGGATGCTTATAAGGCGAAGTTTGGACAACATCCATACCTATTGAAGCTTTACATTCCTCCGACTCTTGCGGAATGTCCACAGCAGGTTTATGGGACCTTGGATTGTGGAGTAGCTGTGTGTAATTTGATGGAGAATTTGATACTGAGGAGGCCTGTTAAAAAGGGAGAATTGACCTTGACTGTTGCTGCAAATTATCGGTACAAGATGTACTGTTGGTTCTTCGACACCGAAAATGTTGTGTTCCACAAGTAGGTTTAGGCTTTTGGTCATTTTGTACAGGTTGATGCCTGTTAATACATATATGTAATGTGATACTGCATGCTGGGTTGGGATTAGAATTTTTGTAACAGAATTGATATTTTTGGGTGTTGGGGTGATGTGCATATTCTGGATGATTGCCTAAGTTTTTGTATAGGCAATTAATTATTTATATTCCAGTTTTATTTTGAATATGTAACATATTTTTTGAAAAATATTGCCGATGGAATTAATGGCTGCTGGGTAGATTTTGCCCACATATGGTATAATTGCGCAAAGTTAATTTTATCTTCATTTTAATGTAATATTTTTTTTATTGCATTTTGGTGTGATTAGTACATATTAATAAGCACAGACTGTGTGTGGTTATTGTTGTGAGCTGCACCTTGAGTATTGTTGTGAGCTGCAAAATCATTATTAAGAATTTTGACATATTAAGTCATAATGGGCCATTGCATATGGCCCAACAAGAAATGAATGTGGACCAGCGCAAACCAATCCTTAGATCCTTATTGAAATTTATAAAAAAATGAAAATAAAATATATTAGTAGTATTCAATATTAACAAAATATATTAACAATTTTTTTTAGAAAAGTGGGGCGGGGGGGTCATGCG
This sequence comes from Prunella vulgaris, assembly GCA_026898435.1. Lineage (NCBI taxonomy): Eukaryota > Viridiplantae > Streptophyta > Magnoliopsida > Lamiales > Lamiaceae > Prunella > Prunella vulgaris. The sequence goes on along the minus strand of JAPKLY010000035.1, from coordinate 363,802 downwards.
GAATCTGAATATGGGCACTGTCGTTTGAATATGGGCTGATGAATTCTGAATATGGGCCAAAATAACAACAGAATATGGGTAAGAATATCTTAATATGAAACATTTTGTATTTGAATATGGTCTTTGAAAAATGAATATGGGCCACCTCAGTTTGAATATGGGCCTGCAGGCCGAAGATGGCCTTGTAAAAAATGTCATTTCATATAATGGGCAATGAATATTTGATTTGGGCCTTACAAATAAAATAATTGGGGTCATGTCCTACCTACAAATTATAACTGGGCATGTGACATATTTAATTGGGGCCATGTATTGACTACAAATTAATTTGTCCGGACTACAAAAATGTGGATTCCTTATAAATTAATTTGGGCCATCTCCTGACTACAAAAATGTGCAACCCTTCTTAAGCTAATATATTTAACTGGGCATGGGACATATTTAATACAGGTCTTGCAAAAAAATAATTTTTTATTCTTTATATATTAACTGGGAAATATTTTAATTAGCACAATCTGTGAAATATTTTAATTATAAAAAAAATGAATATTTTAAAATGGGCCACAATGTGATTGCCAGGGCCACAATTTTATTACTGTTGGGCCTCGCAATTTTTTTAGAAACCACACAGCATATATATTCAAAACCTGTTTCAAAATACCATATATACAACCAACTTAGGAACATATATATCCACACCCAATAACGAACATATATATCCACCTACAAAAATATAAAACATCCATTTGTGTTAAAATACGTAAAATACCCCTGTTTCAGAATATACATCTTCCCAGTTGTGTTAAAATACTTACAAAACACTGTGTAAACCCCCACATCAACACAGCAACAAAAAACGAAACCACTACCTATGTTGTGTACCAAAACACAAAAACCACCACCTAGTATCAACTTATACAGGCAACAAACTGTCCCAGACAACGAGCTTAACAGCAACACCCTGGGGTAGCGCATAGTCCTGGACTCCTGGGTCAAATGGCATTCATTCTCCAAGGTATCAAACTTGCAAAAGACACCCACAGGAAGAACTTGAAACAAAATCATATCACGATCATCAGAATCCATTCCACAGATAATCTTAATATAAATTCGATCTAATCCAGCAACCAAACCAGGATCCAAATTGATCTTAAAGGCAATCCACTCATCAACTAGGTAATTGGGATGGATCCATAAATTAAAGGGGGGTCACGGTGATAAAAAACAGAGAAAATAGCCAATCTTTTATCGTCCAAGGCACAAAAATCACAATGCTGAAAGCCTGACATTGACCCTTCCGGAACATCTATCAGTTTATACTGCAGATGATCAATGGATAAAGAGCATATGTAATGGTTGTCATTCATACGTACCTGAAAAAAAAGAGAACCCTGAAGAAAAACATCAGGTCTGTGGAAGGGCCGATCATATGGGAATGGCATCAACAGGGTCCAAACATTGGTGTTCGAAGACCACATTTTTACCTCAGAATAAAATCCTTGATTAATGAACCAGGCAACCCTAACAACTCTATACTCATTCAAAGCTTCGATAAACCCCATTCCATAAAAAACGAAAGCCCTTGAGGACTGTGGAGGGAATTTAATGTGACTGAATGGGATATTTCGGAAAGATTGGGTGTTGGGGTTACCGATATACAACCTGTCTCGACGATCGCAGCAAAGAGCAACGTGATTGTATGCTGCCATGTACTCAATCCTTCTATCGTCTCCACGATCAACCCTTCGGTTGAATCTACTGCCTCCCGGCGTTGCCTCGTAAGACAGGGGTAAATTTCCTAAAAATCCAGTGGGGAGAAATACCAACCTGGTATTTTCAAAGGCGTACATTGAGAAAGCCCTGACGAAAGCTTGATCGGTGAGAGCACGCATCCACCTTGTGCTAACACACCTGCATTGCCCTATTTTCTTGGCCGGAGTTTTGCCAAAAATCCTAAGCATCAACTCCAAGGGGATATCATTAAGTGAGGTTAGGTGGTCGTGTGCCATTGGATTTTGAAAGATGTACTGCTATTTTAGGAATGAGAGTTGCATTCGTGTGGAAGTTTCCTATCTTGACTGCTGCCTTTTTCAGAGATCCTACTAGTTACGAAAATGAACAGTGAAAGGCGGGGGTTTTTTGTTAGAAGTCGAAAGGTCCGAAGATGAAGTTCATTTTCAGTTTTCTTTAATGTTTTGGTTTTTTTTTTAATTTTTTTTATTTGCAGTTGAAAATTTAGTGGGGGGTTATTTGCGCGGTATTTTTCAACTGATGCGCATTTGTCTAAGTTTTAAATTTTGTTTTTTTATCTCTATTTCATAAAATGGATAGGACAATATTTTAAGTAAATACATATTTCAAAATTATATATTATTGGCTGTAATATTATGATGGAGAATTTTAAACTACATAACAGGTAGCATATAAAACAATGAAAAATGTTTATAGTTACCTGAATAAATAATTACTGTAACCTGTGACGGTGCTAATGGTAAAATGTACTAGCGTACATTGAAATTTGTGTATGGCAAGATATTATACGAATCATAAATTTGTAAAAATGTGGATATATACGAATCATACATATAAGTTTGTACCACATCTCGACAGCTGGAGTTGAAGTGTGAGAGATCAAGTTATGTGTGATTGTACCAAGCATAACTTACAATCACTGAATCGTAAAAGAAATAAAATGTATTAGTTATAAAGAGGACCTGAAGCAAGTAGCACAACAAAAAGTTGGTGTGTGTGTGTGTGGTTCATAGCTAGCATAACAGACGTGTGTGTGTGTGGGGGGGGGGGGGGGTGGGGGGATACATTAAGTTGGTGTGTCAAATAATATTTGAATGATGTGTATTCCTTTGAATTTATGATGTGTATTCAACCGAATAATGGAAATACATGAATATATTCAACATAAAAATTGGAATATATAAATATATTCAAAATAGAGAAATATTACATCATCGAATATTTAGTATTAAAATCTGAATATTTAATTATTCAATATAGAGAAATATTACATCATCGAATATTTAGTATTAAAATCTGAATATTTCATTATTTGAATATTTCCAGCCCAGAATCTGAATACAAATTATTTAAATTTGAGGGAACTTTTCATGGGCCGATAACTAAAAAGATAAAAAAAGAAGGAGGATTTTAATACTTGGGCCTACATAACCAATTAATTGGGCTTTATTCATTCACGGAAAAATAACAACCAATATACAATGTTCAACAGTAAAGTAGCCGTTGGTAAAAATATAACCGTTGCATATCCACTTATATATATAACCCATAGGATTGGGTCTTCATTGTTACATTACACCAAGAACACCAGAAAAATGTAAGAAAAAGAATTGTCAACTAAGGTAGGATGTCTCAAAGCAGCAACACAAAGGATATATCGTACCCTCGTTAAGCAAGATCGCACTGCAAAACTTGTAGGGGTTGGACAACATTCAGACTCTCTGAAACGCAACAAAACCCAGGTAGACTATACTACAATTGTGAAACACATGGTTGGTCACACTGGTGCATGCCTCTAGGAAACTCGAAATCGAGATTTCATGATGAAGAAGTTTCAAGTGGAAGAGTTGTGGGAGGACAGGCATATGGCTGTCACAAAGAGTCTGCAAATGTCTCGAGTAATTTGACCATACATCATATCTTGATTGCAAATTTCATAACAATTGTTGTGATGATAGTAATCCTAGGTGTAGCAGCAGTTCTGTTTATTTAGGGGGATATGTTCATTTAGTATGTATAAGCAAAGTATCATTTCAACTACTGTACCAAAATCCATATATATAAAATTAGATGAAAAGCACCAGTTTTCCCTTTTTTTTCAAAACCCATAAACCAAACATAACACATATATCTGGTGTTTTCAACTATTTACCCAATGATACAAAAACAAACGTACGTACATATATAACTTAATTGCTAAGATGGTAAAAAAATGTGAAGATCAGACCTTCAGCAAAAGAGTGCATCATCCTTGGTAAAAAAAAAAAGGTCCGAATTAGTGAGTTTGAAGACAGGCATGGACCATTCATAACACACAATAAAGTTGTGATGTCTCCTGAAAAAAATACAAAATAATGGTTAACAAAGGAAAATTCATAACATGGATTCAAAAAATGATGTCGATAAATGATGAAATGATGAAATGAGGAAAATACCTAGTCAATAGTTTTGCAGATCTGATGTCGATAATGGTTTAGAATGCGCCAACTTCTTTTTCTTTGAAAACTCGCCGTAAGATGTAATTCTGTTTACTCTTGGGCGGCCAGGTGTTCGCTTCAACGCAGGAGGTAGAATTTTGTATGTAGGATATAGCTTCTTGATCTCATACTTCATAGTCATTGGTATTGGTTGGTAAGGTTGATCATAGCATTTCACAAAATGACTTTTGAAAAAGGCATGATCAACATGGTTTCTCAAATCTATATGTCCCTTTGTTAGTACGGAAACAGCGTGCGCGCACGGGAACCCACTCAATTGTCATTGATGGCACGAACAAGTTCTGTTCCCTAAGCTAACAAGTGCAAATACATCAGATTTAACCAAGAACTGAGAGTTCCCATAATCCTGAACAGACCACGACTTGCTGGCATTCAACAATTCATTCCACAACTTTTGCTTCTGAGGAACAAGTCCTTCATTCCAAATTAGAGCCAGATTCTTCCTCTCTACAAACCATCCAGCAATTTTGTTGCTTATATAATCAACCATTTGAGTTATGGGGAGAGATCTAGCATTCAGAATCCAATTGTTAAACGACTCAGCCGTATTTGATGTCAAATCACCATAACGTTGAATATTAGGCAAAAATGTCACAGCCCACTTATCAAATGGGATTTGGTTAATCCAGAAAGATGCAGATGGACCACCAACTTCAATAAACTTATCCAGGAATTCTTTAAATATGCGCTCATTCGGTGCATATGCACATGCTCTGAACAAATCAACCAACTTGGATCTGACATCCTTCGTCCAACCACATGAAAAACGACCCTTAAGGTTAAGTATAAGGTGATATAAATAAAAAAAATGTACAGGTTCATCTCAAACATTGTTAAATGCAGTCATTAGACCAAGATTGCGATCAGATGCATTGCATATTTTCATATCATGCTTGACACATTCACGTATTTTCCTTAAAAACCATGTCCAATTATCTATGTTCTCAGCCGAGACAATAGCAAAAGCTACAGGAAATAGACCTACAGCCATAGCACAAAAATTTACGTATCAGCTACATAAAACAGGATGTAATATTTGACAAGTTGAAAACACAAGTACTAGTTGACGAAGCATTACTGTTTTGTCCATTTTTTGCAGTGGCTGCTAATAATGTACCCTTTGCACATCCTTTCATGAAAGTGCCATCAACAAAGAGCATTGGGGAACAGAATTGGAAACCATCGATACACGCCTTGAATGCAAAAAACACCCTCTCAAAACGATGAGACTCTTCGTTACAATGTAGTTCAACAACTGATCCTGGATTAGTTTGCTCCACAGCTGCACAATACCACCTTAGTTCATCATACGATCCTGCATATGATCCATACACTTGTTCTTTTGCAGCTTCAATTGTACTCCAAGCTCTATGGTAAGATATGTGAAACCCATAATCATTCTTCAATTTGGTTACAACATCCTGACCAGACAACTTATTTTGGTCCCTGATTGAATCAACAAACATATGTCTCATAATTTTTGGACCCAACCTTGGTGGATTAACATTGCAGGAGAGTGCAATGCACGAATGAGCAAGGTTCGCAAAATATATATTTGGAAATCCCCAGAAAAAGCTATCAATTTAACCTTTATGAACCACTCACATCCTTGATTGATCTTCTCAGAACATACAACATGCTTGTATTTTACATTGTTTATAGCAAAAGTAAAATTACAAGACATGAAGGCACAATACTTAACCAATGCTTCTTTAAAACCCGCATACCCTCCCTGAATGACAGTACCCACCCCTTCCTTGAATAAATCAGACCAATTATCGGATAAAAATGATTTCTTTGGCAAACTAGGGCAAATACCATACCTAGGGATTTCATCTAATTTGGACCCACCTTCATTACAGTCATCAACACACTCGTTTGACTGTGACTCATTTACAACTGCGTTGCCGCTTGACCGATCACACACAGAAATCCAATTTCTTAAACGAATATCAACAGAGACAATCCTGACTGATTCTAAATCACACAAAGTAAAAATATTTTGCAAATCTTCCTCCGATTCAAGCGTACAATCAGTAAAGCTTCCGACATCGCAATATATTTTGAAATCAATATTAACCAAATCGGGCCATTTTAGAATAACCTGATTCCGATAATCTGAATATGAAGACCCAACGCATATAGTGAACAGCTTCCTCTCGTCCTTGAACCTCGTCGCAAATAAGAGCTGAAGCACCATTTTTTTACCGCATGCAGAGCTCGGCAAGGGAAAACAAGGAGAAAAACAAATTTCAGAAACGAAGACGAAATAGTAGAAACGAAAACGAAGACGAAATAGTGTTGTAACATTACCAATTCGAATTCGAAGGTTGTAAATGCTGAATGACGGATCTGACATTTCCTACACATTTCTAGAGCTCCGTACTGGAATGAACAGAACCACAGCTAGAAGAAAGGTAAAAGGTGATGGGATATTTGGCACAAATATTGAGATAAAAGTGTTGTGTTTGTTAATAAATTATTGTATTTGGAAATATGAAATTAAGTGTGTTGTATTTTTAAATATGAGAGTTGTATTTGTTGTACTTTGTGATTGTTCCTTTAATGTACTTACAATGAGAAATTTTAGTTTTAAGGAATTAAAATTTTAAATTAATTAGCAAGTGAATAAAATATTTAACTTTAATATATCTCACATGCATCAGAAAGCACGATAAGAAGATACGTAGAACATGATTAATGTTATAAATCCGCTAATTTAAACTTGAATACCGAAGGAAAATCTATAAATTACAGCAATAAATGGATAAAACCAGGATTTTGTATTCACAAAAAAATTGTTGAGTAGTACTTTTCTGAAACTAGTTCATAGTATGAAATTTATTCCACAAGATGTATTTACACAATATGTATGTACTTAATGATACCATAGTGTAAAATTTGTATTGTATCAATAAATATAACTAATAGAATTAGTAAGTACATCTTGTGATATAAGTTTCATAATGTGAAACTTGTTCATAGAAATTTTTGTGTAACTATTTTACAATGTTTAAAAACTCCTATCTAATAAACAAAATCATGACAAATTTTGTTGCAAATCAATTAAAAATCTCAACAATGATAAAAATACATAAACTTTTGTATGCATTTGAGTGTATGATATATAGTTAGATTTTAAACTTAGTTTGAATTCAATTTAATTTTTTTTTAAAATATATAATAACACATCAAACTGTATATATTTTTTACAATTTAGGTATTACTGATTATTAATTGAAATCAAAATCTAAATACATATCATGCACTTTAGGCCCTGTTTGGTTGGGTGGATAATATATGGGCTAGATAATACTCTGAATTAGATCTAATGCAAGTGTTTGGTAGCATGTAAATTCACGACTCGTTACTGTTCTCAGGTTGAGATTTCTAATGTGTTTATATCCTTTATTTTTACTGTTACATATGCAATACGAATCTCACTATTAGGGTGGTATTTCAAATAAAATTGTAACAATGACTGAGATAAGAAAACACATCTTTTAGATCATATCACATACATCCCATACCAAACATAATATAGAAATTGAATCATTAAAAAAATTAAATCTTTTAAAATACACCCTACCAAACATTGATACAAAAATTATCTATTTTTAACTATGGACTACCGAACACTAAGACTTAATACATATATTTCACTTAATAATTTAAATTTTACCTCTATATACTACTCCCCCCATCCCCAACATTTATTCCCTTTGGTGTGGGCATGAATTTTAAGAAAAATAATATAAAATAGATAAAGTAAAGATATCGTAGAATAATTGTAGTGTCCACTAGAGAATAAATTGATTGTTTGTGAGTGCGATAATAGAACAATATTTTCTAAAAAGAGAATGAGAATAAATTTAGGGAAGAGACGAAAATAAAAAGTGAGAACAAATATTGAGGACAAAGAAAGTAATTTATACGCACCGCCAAACGAGACCTTAGTACATAAGATTCACTCATCTCCATTAATTAATTCTCTTACATTGTATGTGTTACATTATGTCCACAGATCCACTTCATTCTTTAGTGTAAATTTTCTGTAAATTTCGAAGAAAGTTAGACAGAAAATTAAAATAATTAATAAAAATACAAATTTATAGAACCCATAATAATGAGTGAGATCTATATATTGTATAAATTTATAAAATAAAAAAAAGAGAGAGAGAACAAGTCCATTACATTAATTTAAAGTATAAGTATGCATACTTTTTCAAGCATATGCATGAAACTCAACCCCCACCCACCCACTCCACATGTGCAACGCTACCAGATTGTGCACTAAATTCAGATCACTGTCCTAACAGATTTTGACCCTTGCGCCTAAAACGTTAACATCAAAAGGAAAAAAAAAACCAACATTATGATGATAATATATATATATATATATATTATATTATATGTATATATTGTCATTATAAATAATAATTATTAGTTAAGAATACAAAACTAATGTGACATCTAATACAATGACTCTTTAATTAATTGCTCGTCAATCTCTGTCATCATCTTCTTTTGAATCATTATAAGAAATTAACTCGATGCCTACTAATTAATTGAGTTTCTTTTTTCTTTTTTTGCCATTCTGGATAAGTATTCGTTATAAACCTTTAGCATTCTGCAAAAAAAAAAAAAAAAAAAACCTTTAGCATTCTGCACTACGTTTGAGTAGTATTATTCGAAAATAAGTTACACATTACACACCAATTGAATGATATTTTTCGTTTCAATTAATAATATCACTCCTTTAATTGAATGGTATTATTCGAGAAATAAGTGTTACTCAATAGATGTGTTTCTCTTATGAGATAATTTCAATTTTCGGCTATGAAGGTATAATTTGTCACAACAAATTAGTTAACAATATGTATTTTTTTAAGCTAACATTAATATTGTTGCTAACTAGTAAAATATCATATTTGACCGGAGAATGTATATACCAAACTTAATTGTTAAAGAATTAATAAAAATAAATAAATTTACATTGATTTATACATTGAGATTTTTAGATACGATGAAATCCTTCAAAGATATCAGAGTTTTAATTTAGCTCAAGCTCACATTCTAAATCCCTATTAATTTGTCCACTCGATAAATTATCTTTTTCAAGAATAGAATCGAGAGTTCTGATCATGAATTAATTCAACCTTAATTAATTAGGTTCGAAATTTTAGACGAGATAAATTGAGAAATCTCCTCTCTCATAAATATAGATTGTGCTTTTTTTTTTTTTTACGAATCGAAATTAAATACACATAAAACATTCCTTGACCAAAGAATATCCCTCAATATAAACTAAAATATTACGGACGTGTAGCGATGGTTTGGGTCAATAATTGAATCTAGAAAGGCATGTATAGTATATAATGACACAATTAGGATAGGAATTTTGGGGTGTGATGATGGGATAGAGAAGAAGGAAGGATATATGATCCAGTGAGAAGGCGATGCTATTATATTTAATTCGTTGATTCTTAAAAAATTCGGATAATATGATCTTCGTGTTATTATTATTAATCCTTCAATTTACATATGAACATTGGAAGAATAATTAATAAAATACGGGATAAAGGAAATTAAGCATCCAATCAATTCAATATCAAATTCTAACAAATATAAACAAATCAATAAAAAATACTAAATATCCTAATAAATCTTTAACATAGTCAAATAGAATCTCAACAAAACACAAACAACTATTTTAATTAAATATAATCTATATCTCCATCAATATATATGGAAAGATTAATTAATAGAAAAAGAATTGATTGTCATAGGAAGATTAAATATTAGAAAAAGAAAAAAAAAATTAAGGGTGCTTTTGATATAATAGTATGGAATGGGGAAATCAAAATTATAGTAAAATCATTCCAAACACACACTAATGACTTTGACAGCCCTTAAATAAATTTTATACTTTCACATGATATGTTTTTGGATGAAACGAGATTATTTCATAATATTAGAATTTAAACTCATTCAAATTAATACTATATATTTTTATAATTGGAGACTTTTAGATTATACGAAATCGATCTACCGAACTAGACATTAATGAAAAGTGAGAGAGAAGGCGTGACCGAAACGATGTAAATTAATTGGAATAGAAAAAAGATAGTCAACATTCAGAGAAGGCATAATTAAAAAAAAAGCCTGCACCAAATTTAAGTGCAAAAGCATGCCCCTAGCCCAGGCCCCCTCTTTAAAGCACTCTGCTCTCTTTCTCTCTGTACAAATTTAATAACAAATGCTCAGAATTCAGGCTGCATTTAACTCTCACTTCACAACACACCCTTCTTCATGTTTTTTTAAAAAAAAAATTATTTCCCATTTTATTTTAATTATAATATGTACTTAGGTTTTTTTTTCCTGAATTAGGAAGGATTGGTATCCTTATTTCATTTATTTTATATTTGGATCATGTAATATTAATATTTAATAAAAATTTATCACTATGATACATCCATATGTAAACTAACTATTTATTGGAATGATGAGTGATTGAACTCTTAATAACTGTTGTAAATATATGAATATTGTAAAAATAAAGTTAACTAGGAATTTGCAAAGCATTTGAGGACGGACAGAAAATAAAAATGGGAAAATATTTGGGGATGAAAAAGTATTAAATATTAATAATTTAAAAGAATATAATTATTATTGATACTCTTGAATAATAATATATAATATCATTAATGATTTCTATTCTTGATACTTCTTAGTTCTTATGATATTTTTAACTCTCTTTATCAAATATTTAATATTTTAAAATTTTAAAAATAATTTTATTATAAATATTACTATGAACTATACTTTCATATTAAATTTTGTTTGAAACTAATATCTTTCAAGTTTGACTATATATTTTTGTGAAAAAAGAAAAGGAAAATAATTGACAATTATATCAAGAGCTAGTTTGCTTTATTGGATTATAAGACATATTTTTATGGCTTAATTGCAAAATAAATCACCACCTTTTTGCGAATTGTAATTTATTCTAAACTTTTGAATATTGACAAAATAAATCATCACTTTTCATATTTTTTGCAATATAAACTTCGGGCACTTTGCCCCTTGCCCAAAAGATGACGTGGACAAATAAATGCATATTCATCATCCCAATAGACATCTACATCATTAAATATATAAAAATATAAATAAAATTATTAATATTATAAATATAAAAAATAAATAAAAATATATATTACTTTAAAAAAAATTAGACATTTATATTAAAATTTAAAAGTTTGAATGTATTTCAGAAAATAAATAAAATTAGAAATAATAAATTAAACATTTTATTGTCTAAAAAAATAAATAAATATTTTGTTATATATATATATATA
>JAPKLY010000035.1:311659-352094 GCA_026898435.1 Prunella vulgaris | reverse complement strand
TATATTTTAAATCTAAATTAAATATTATATTTTAAATCTAAATTAAATATTATATTTTAAATCTAAATTAAATATTATATTTTAAATCTAAATTAAATATTATATTTTAAATCTAAATTAAAATATTATATTATACAATAACTCTATAAAAAATTCTAAATACATTTCATTATAATTAGTAAATGAAAATATATTATACTATTTTAACTTAAAAATATTTTTTTTTGAAATATATTTAAAAAAAATCAAATACAAAATATAAAAATAAATAAAAAATTATATATATTTTCCCTAAAAATAAAAATATATTGGATTAAATTAAAATTTTATAATAAATTACTTAAATCAATTCTTAATTTTTAATAAATATTCATATACATAATATTTATATTTTTAAATAAAAAATTATATATTTTCTTAAAATTATAAAAGCTCACACAAAATTTATGATTCTAAAAATATATTTAAAATTTAAGATTATATATGAGTATATTTTCCCTTAAACATGTAATATTTAAATTATATTTATTATAAATAAATTTGACTATTTGTATTGTACTTTGAATATTTTATTTTAAAAATTTTTAAAAAGATTTTTATTTTTATATTGTTTATATATATATTACTTATGTATTTAAATATAATAAAATTTTTATTTATTTTTTAAACAATATAAGGTTTAATTTATTATTTTCTAATTTTAATTTATTTTTGAAATACATCAACCTTTTAAATTTAGAAAAATGTCTATTTTTTAAAAATTATATATTTTTTTTATATTTATAATATTTAATAATAATTTTATATATTTTTTTAGATATTTAATAATATTGATGTTTATTGGGATGATGAATATGCATTTATTTGTCCACGTCATCTTTTGGGCAATGAGTGAAGTGCCCGAAGTTTAAATTGCAAAAAGTATAAAATATGATGATTTATTTTGCCAAAATTCAAATATTTAGATTAAGTTGCAATCCGCGAAAAAGCTGTGATTTATTTTGCAATTAAGCCTATTTTTATTTCATTTATCCTACGTTGAAAATTTATGTATTATATTATCACATGAAAAGGAAATAGAAGAAATAATTATTCATCAATTATATTCATTAAAGCAAATCAGTGTCTTCTTAAGCTTATGAGTAAATTATATTCTATGGTCTCGCTATGGCAGAATTGATTACTATAGACATGTGATTTTCCTGAAAATAATGAAAGTGGTTTACACTAATATTATTTAATTAACATAATTAATATATCATTTAAAATATCGATTAGGTTGAAAATTAAAATAATCATGATTTTAGAGATTTAACCAGAAAAAAAAAACAAAAAACAAAACTATCATGACATTTTTCAAATAATAAAAATCTGACTTGATTATCTCTCACTTTAAAGTCAGAAAAATATGTAATTTAATTCAAGAGAAAATACGTAAGTCTACACAATTTTAAAGTATGTTTTAAAATATTAAAACCATTTTTTAGAATAATTTTTTTTTTAATTATGTCATAGCTTTTGAAAATAAAAATATTCTAAAAGTGATTCAAAACAAACAATAAGACATCTGAATTGTCAAGATTTGTACGTGATAAGAAATTTTCGATATATAGTGCAGGTTCAACCCAGTATGTTCTAGGAATTGAATCATACCCACATGTGTATGCAACAAAATTCAACTAAAATATTATGAATATTTGAGAGAGAGAGAGAGAGAGAGAGAGAGAGAGAGAGAGAGAGAGGGAGAGAGAGAACCATCGATGGTGCATGTATTACCCCTCTTCAAAAAAGAAAAAACTCAGTGGGAATAATTCAATGGTTGTGTGCAGATAAAATTTAATGAGGAACGACAACCATTTTAACAAATAAAGATATAATTTTTTTAGGAAGAGCATAAAATCTTGAAATTTCATTTTAATAATGCAAATCTAGAATCTGAAAATATACACACATATATACATAAACATACTTGTGCATGTATGCAGAAATTAACAAATAATGATGGGGAATGTAATAAACTCATAAAAAGAGCACGTCTTGGACATCATATATATATATTCTCAAAAATATAATCAAACTGCATAATTATTACAAACCTGGAAAAAGTGGGAATGATAATAGTCGCCACTATAATCAAGAGGAAATTAAAATAAAAGGCCGGGGCCAATTCGAGAAAGGTGTTGTAGAGAAGGAGCTATGAAACTCAGGATGGATAGCGCTATTAGTAGAATCTAGCAAATCGTTAATTAAATAACGACCATGGTGCTATCCCTCCTGAGCTTTACAGATCCTTACTATATCATGATTTTCTTTTTACTATGAGTACTCAATCTCATGATTTTTTTTTTCTTGTGCAAGAGATGAAATGAATGGGGGTGTATATATTAGGGGATTTTGGGTGGGTGGGTGGGTGGGGGATTTATAGGGGGTTGTGATTGTTGACAAGAAAAGGGCATGACCAAAGTTAGTTAATTATATGCCTTATTTTATATAGATGTGTGTGAAATGGGAATGTATGGGATAATGTCACAACATTTGTTGGAATAATTAATGGCAAGCATCCTCCTCTAAAAAAATAAATAAATAAATAATGGTAAGCATCCATTTATATATTCATGCACTTAAAAATACGGTTTGATACGTACGGTACAGTCTTGTTTGACCGTCTTATGTGTGATAAAATAGAATCGAGATATTCTTTTGTAGTTAAAATATAAATGGTGACTTACATATGAGTTCAAAAAAATCACTATATTTACAAATATGTGTTGTACAGAAAAAAAATATGCTTCTGTGCAAATATTTTGAGCCTATTTGTAAATATAATAATTTTCTTGGACCTATATGTAAATCATCCAAATATAAAAAATGAAGGTTGAAAATATCACTATCAGTCAAAATATTGGGTTTTAAATTTGTGAAAGGTTAAATTTTAAATGAAAATGGTTCATCATGAATTAATTTTAAAATATTAAATATTTAACAAATAGTATCAAAAATCTTATTAAAAGTATCATAATTTGAGTCACTGATATTAAGTTATAATTATTATAAATTTTATTACCCCAATTTTTTATAATCTGATGAATATTTTGATACATATAACTAAATATTTAATACTTTAAAACAGTTTCATAATAAATTTATCATGAAATATTTTCATATAAAACCTACTCAATTTGTGAAAATATCGATATCAAATTGATAAGTTTTAAAAATTATGAAAATTTAACAAAAAAAAATTAATACATAAATTTAACATTATAATTTGAATGGATTTGACAAGTTATTAAAAAATTTATCTTAAATTTTATATTATATATATATATCAAAAGTACCAATATTTTCTGGATATTTCACTAATATTATGCTCATTTTGTACAATCATATACACGAAATTAGTATTGAATACAAACATTTGTCAATATATTATTAATTTATTTTACAGACATAATAAAAATAATAGGCCCCCTTGTGAACTCAAGCTCGTTCTTTCCCAATATCGATATTGATAATCAAGTGAAATAGATATATATTGAATATATTATTAGTTATTTTCATTTTTAGTTAAAAATTAAAATCGATTATCTCATATTAGACGGTCAAAAAAAGGTAAGATTAATTATGTAGATAAATAGAAAAAAGTAAAAATATTTAATTAAGCTATCTGTCATTAAAATTTAGGTTGACAAGTAACGAATAAGATGCCTTTTAAAATATGAGTGACACGAATGAGTGCTAAACTATATATTAGTAAAACAACCACACGACTACGTACAATATTATATTCAAGTTTTTGCTCATCATACTCATCTTACAAATATGGGTGTATTGAATAAACGTTTGAGTATTATTAGATATGTCACCTCATCTAATTAGTTTTTTGGTTAAATTTTATACAAAAATAATTTATATAAGTTTATTACGAAATCAATTTAAAACATTTGATCAGAAGTATTAAATATTAAAAATTGAGATTAATAAAATTTATAAAGTTAAATATAATTGACCCAAAATTTAAGATTTTTGATAATTCTAATCAAATGTTTAATACTAAAATTATTTCATCATAAGTTTATCATGAACTTTTTTATAATATTTTACCAATTTTTTGGGCTTTTGAATAGTCGACCTTGAATAAATTAATTTCATTGTGTGTGTATTATATAATTTTTTTTTAATTTTAAAAGAAATAATTATCAGGGAATTAAAATAAAAGGCCGGGGAGGTTGAAAAGGTATTACAGTGTAGGACATTTGTTGGAATAATATTAAGCATTCTTGTATTCATGCATTTACACTGTTTGATACAGTCTTGTTTGACCGTTTTGATGAATTAAATTGAGGTATTTATTGACTTATATTATTGAAAACGAATTTGATATTCAAAATTTATCAAATAAAAATGGATTTGTGGGTAAAAGAACAAGAGAGTGAAAATACATTTAATTTAATTTCGTTATAATACAACCTTATCATTGATATTAGGCGGATAAATTATGAATACTGAGGAATCGGGTATACTATATAAAATTGAAAGAAAAAAGTACAAGAGGAGAAAGGAATGAGAGAAACCCCACAGTCTGGGAATGGGAGTAGTATAAAAGGAGTTGATGTGTCTCATTAAAAACCTAGCCGTAAACCACCCTTGTGGAGAAACCGGACGTAGGATAAAATGAGCACAACCATCAAACCCCACTCCCAATAAGCAAAGGCCTTGAATACAAAGCCTAGAAAATCAAGGTCAAACCGCCCCTCAACCACACAAAAAGAAAAGATAATTAACCAGACATAGATCTAGTGTATACTTTATTCATATCCTCAAACATGATGCTAGTAAGGACGTCCGGTGGTGAACCATTCCATGAACCGCAAAGGTGAGTAACGGCAAGAGCATGGGCAGCCCTGTTGTCTTCCCGAAAAATATGCGAGCAAGTGATTGACATATCCCTAGACTTATGCATAACCTGACTCCAAAGTCTTGTGATTCGCCAAGGAACCAAGTGTACCTGCTGTTTTAACGTCCGGATCGCGAAGAGGGAATCCGATTCTAACCAAAGTCGTGACCAGCCTCGTGCGTGAGCGAACTCCACTGCAAGTAGTGCTGCGACCAGCTCTCCTACCAAAGTCATGCCCGTACCACCTGATTTAACAAAACCCGACACAAAATAACCCCGGGAGTTCCGAAACACAACCTCTACATAAATGGGCGGCGAGCTAAGTGATGCGTCCACATTAACTTTGATGCAGCCTGGCGGAGGGGGCTGCCAGCGGATAGCAAGTGAAAATCTGCGTGCCCTCGGGTTGAGTGTCACTCCAAAAGCCCTAGCAATGAAAAGGTCCCTCACAGACCCATCACTCTTTGCCTTGACGAGATGAGATCCATCCGTAACCGCTGCAATTATCCAAGCAACGCTACGACGTGCAGACGGTTCAACATTGTCAAAAACATATTTATTCCTTACATTCCAAATGCACCAAGCCCAAGTGACAAACGCCAAGCTCCAAATATCCCGGGCTTGGGCACTAGGAGGTTTCGAAATGGCCTGCAAGAACAAATGGTTATATCCTTCTCCAAACACAAGAGTAACATCAAAGAGATGCGCTAAAGAACAAAAAACTTCCCTTGCGAAACGGCAGTCCGCAAATAAATGGTCTAACGTTTCCGCACTCGCTCGGCATAGAAAGCAAACCCAAACCCGTAATTCCATTCCAAAGTAGGAATCCTACCCCACAAAGCTCGCCAGACCAAAATGGAGCGGGAACGTGGGATAAAGGGCTACAAATTAGAGAGAATTTTAAAGTGTGCGGAAATTTCTATCGCAGCTCTTGATAGACCAACTTCGCCGCTACTTTCCCTGAAAGAGATCGACACCACACCGTGGTATCAACACCAACAACCACTCGGACCTATAGGATATCGTGAGCAATGTCCCCATGCTGCTGAAAAAAGGAGTGGTCTAAGTGCCAATGATCATTACGAAAAAAAATCATCCACCTTTCCGGTTAAAGTTGCTGCCCAGTTTGGCGGGATGTGCAACCTGTCTGAGAGAATATACCCGAAGCCAATTATCATTCTAGAAATGCACCGAGGAATTTTGTCCGATCACCCAACGAAGCTCCTCCCGGATTTTAGGGAAGTGTGCCCGAATACCAACCCAAATAGAAGAGGTATAATTGCGGAATTTCAGCCACCGATTCTTGTTGAAGAATAAAGAGTGCAAGAAATTAAAGTCAGGAGACTGGCGAGTGTAAATGTCACATGCCAGTTTAAACGTATAAGACTCATTCGCCAAACGCAGGGAGCGGACGCCCAAGCCACCCTCTTGGAGAGGTGAACAAACACGTTTCCACTTAACTGAGCAAGAATTATTCCTCTTCAAAACCTCCCCTGTCCACAAGAAATTCCTCATAGCCCTCTCCACATCCGAAACCAACACAGTTGGCCATTTGTAAATCATCATAGAGTGCACTAAGAACGAAGAAATTACTGAATTAATAAGGCATAGTCTTCCTGCCATCGACAAAGAGGATCCCTTCCACCTTGGAAATTTACCTAAAATATGATCTGTGATAGGCTGCAAGTGTGACACTTTCGGCAAACCCACAAAAAGAGGGACACCCAAATACTTAACCGGCAATGAACCCTCCGAAATTCCTAAAGAATGAGATAAGTGACACTTAACCCCCACATCCACCGCCTTTCCAAAGAAGGCCCTGGACTTCAAAGGGCTAAAATACTGTCCTAAAACCGAGCCATACAACCTCAGAACCTCTGCCAAACAATCCACATCTTTGGTCGTCGCTTTGAAGAATACAACTATATCATCCGCATAAAATAGTTAACGTGGGTATTTACGGATGGAGGAGAAGCCATTGCGACCATCACACCATTCAAGCCTACGCTCGAGTGCCTCCTCCGCCAGACAAAACAAAAGAGGGGAGAGGGGTCCCCTTATCGAACCCCCCTCGAACAGCTAAAGTAGCCCAGTGACCTGCCATTAAGAAGGACCGAGAGATGGGAAGATTGGAGAATGGCATCCACCAGCTTAATGAATTTAATAGAAAAATGCATAAGGGCCAACACCGCCTTAAGAAAACTCCAGTCAATTGTATCGAAAGCTTTCGTGATGTCAATCTTAACAAAAATACTATTCACCCCTTTAGGACTCAAGTTGTTCACCGCCGAAGAAGCAAAAGCAATACAAGTGATTAGGGTCATAATTGCATCTTTTTGCATCCATTTCTCTATGATTTTGATGTGCTTATGTTCATATTTGACCCTAAATTGCTATACTTTGTGTATTTAACCCTTTTTTGCTAGAAAGTTATGTTTTGTAGTGGAAACGAGCAAAACCGGCAAAAGATGAGCAAGTTTGTAAAAGTTTAAAAATAGTGAGTTGATTCAATGAAG
This sequence comes from Prunella vulgaris, assembly GCA_026898435.1. NCBI lineage: Eukaryota > Viridiplantae > Streptophyta > Magnoliopsida > Lamiales > Lamiaceae > Prunella > Prunella vulgaris. Next base: position 344,681 of record JAPKLY010000035.1, on the reverse strand, counting down.
GCAAATGATATACCATGTCTAAGAGTTCGAATAGAGGATCGCAACGGAAAAAGAATCGAGTCAATCAGAGCTCTAGAACTCAAGATATGAAGGAAACGAGGAAGTCGAGGATCGATCGAACGAGACCAAGCCGGGTTCGTGCGCCACCAAGCCAATACTCGTGCGACGACCAAGCCGGGTTCGTGCGGGAAATCCCTGGTTTGTTCACCATGGGACCGAACGAATGTTGTGCACGAATCGATTCGTGCGGCCACCTGCATGCATTTGTGCGAAAGTTTGGTTTGGCACACCTTCGAGGGTTGTTTCGTCTTTTCGTGCGTTTAATGAAGGGCATTTTGGACTAAACATTGTGGGCACTATAAATACCTCAAGGATCAGATTTTCAAGGCTTCTTAGTCATAATCTTCATAATTCCAAGTTCTTAGATTAGTTTAGAGAGAGAAGAAGGTAGTTACTAGTTGGGTTTATAAGATTTCTTCTTACGATTTCATCGATAACTTTTGATCTACCGTTCGGATCATCTATCCATTTATTCCTGCATTCTCGTCTCAGCTAGGGCTACGATTCTACCGATTGAATTTCGTTTTCTATTGTCGGATCATTTTCTAGCATTTGATGGTAAATTGTATCTTTCCAAATTTCATTGTAATAGGTAATACTTCTACATTCCTTTACATATCTTGTATGATGATGATTGTAGCTAGTTCAATTTCTCATTTGTTTTCCAAATTAGTCATGGGCTAATCCCTTTATGTGTTAGTGTATGATTCCTATGGAGTAATGTGGTGTTAATGTTGATCTTTTGAATGCTATGAGATATTGTATGGTCAATTCTCTACATTGATGGTTTGTATGAATGCTTGTCATGTGTAGTTGATCATAAGGGTCATTAGGGAAGTTACTTCATATGAGAATTGGGCCATTTTCCTAAATCTTCTTGTTATTTGGCCAAAGCATGCTAGGTGTTTGATAAAATTCCTAAGATAATGAGAATTATTCTTAGTGAATAGAAAGAACAATAGGGACTCTAATGTGTATCTAGGGAGACCTTTGCATGTTAGAGAGGCTTGCCAATTGATTGTACAATAGCTCATTGCATGATTAAGTGATACAACACCATGTGAAACATAGGATAGTACACTAATACATACTCTCCCAACTTGCTCACTTTGCACCAAAGTGATAGGTAGTTTACTTTCTTGACAAGCTAGTAGACATTAGAAACCTTCCCCACTTTATTGCTTTGTGTGATTTCGAATTTGAATAACAACATACCTTACAAATCTCACATCTCCCTGAGTTCGATAAATAATAAACTTGGTCATCTTGCCACGACGATAACGATCGAGTGCACTTGCGTGTAGACACCATTTGGGCAAACAACAAGTATGTATGTGTTTCCCTGGAACAAAACCATATTGGAATCAACACAAGTAAGACTTAATAAACGAGCCAGTACGTGTAGCCAAGATCTTCGAGAAAACCTTGTAAAGAAAGTTGCCCATAATAATAGGACGGAAGTCCTGAATCTCCGTCGCACCAACCCTTTTCGAAATGAGGGTTAGGAAATTGAAGTTTAAACCCAAAGGTAAAAACCCATGCTCGAAGAAGTAAGTCGCTGCCCGCGCCACATCCGAACAAACCATGGCCCAACAGGATTGTAAGAAAGCACAAGAGAACCCATCAAGGCCAGGGTGCTGTCGTCGTCCAAAGCAAAAACAGTCGTGCGAACTTCCTCCAAGGATGGAAGAGCGACTAACAGGGCATTATCCGCAGTCGAAATCTCAAGGAAGGGCAGACCCTGCAGAGACGAGAAGTCCCGGCAAAGCGAAGTGTCCATAGAAAATAAGTCCCTGTAAAAGTCGACAATATGGCCTCCAATAGTGAAAGGATCAGAAGTTAACACCCCGGCAACCCTTAAAGTCCTGATACCAGAGTTGGCAGCCGTGGACCTGTGCAACGCATGAAAGAAACCTGAATTCCGATCTCCATCCTTAAGCCACCGAGCCTTATTACGTTGTGCAAAGAACTCCTGTCTAGCTGCCAAGGCGCGATTAAGAGCAATTTAGCAGCCAATCTCCTGTGCCATCCGAATCCCCCAGCAAAGCAATCTCACGTTGAATGATGGTGAGAGCCGTATGAAGTTTCTCAACCTGAACAAAGACACTCCGAAATACCTGTCTATTCCACTCCCTGAGGCAACCCTTTAACCTTTTCAGTTTGCGGACCACCAGAGAAATTGGGTCCGGGGCAGCAAGCCACAAAGTCCAATTCCGGCTACAAGGGTGTCAAAGTCCCCGTGAGTTAACCACATACTCTGAAAGCGGAAGGGGAAGTAGGGCTTACCCGCCGGAGTAAGCAAAGTTAAGAGCAGAGTATGATGATCTGAAGAATGTCGACACAAAACCTCTAGGGACCAAGAAGACCAAAACGACAAGAAACCCGAAGTGGCAAGCGCCCTGTCAAGTTTAGCTGCCAGAAAACCAAATTTAGAGTTCCGAGAACACCACGTGAAGCACTGCTCTTGCAGTTCCAAGTCGACCAAGTTTGCCTCATCAACAAATTCCCGAAATTCTGCTGAAGAAAGTACTGAATAGATATAGAAAAGACATTAAACTTGAGTGGCACAGTATCAGTTTACTGTATAAGTGCTGTAAAATTATATTTTATTAAAATAAGTAAATAACTAATGCTTCCTTCTTAGAAAATTTACACCCTAAAATTTCATATAATTTAAAAAGAATATATCTTTTAAATAAAATAATAACATATTGATAAATATATATATATATATATAATTTTATGAATATACATGTAAAAATTTTGTAGACGTCAAAATAAAGAAAGTGAACAAAATTTCTCTGTGAAGTGGGGAATATTTTTAATAAATAAATAAAATTATCAAATTATTCTTTTAATTGAATAAATATACTTTAAAATAACGCAATAATTGTAATGTGATTAGTGTGTGCAAATTCTTGTCATTTAATATAAATTCTCTCCCGACTCATTTAGCATTAAGGAATAGATTTTATATAAAAATAGTTTATAATAAATTTATCATAAAACAGTTTTAAAATATTAAATATTAATTTGGTCAAGCGTATTAAAATATTTATCAGAAATATTAAAATTAGATCAATAAAACTTATAACAATTATAACATAAAGAAATTTTTATGCTTTTGATGAAATTTTTAATACACTTTGTTAAATATTTGATAGTTAAAACTGATTAATAATATGCTTAATATAAACCATTTTCATGTAAAACATTACAAACACTGTCATTTGGCTGAGCTTAACTATAAGCTCTTAAAAACAAATTAAACACCATGATAATATTGGATAAAATAATATTTGACAGATTTTAAAATATAATTAAATTATAAAAAGTAAGTTGAAATATCACAATTTATTTTTCTCTTTCACTTCCACAATGTCCAACTCTCCTTCATCTCTACCCCCAACACAAAAAACAAATTATTCCCTTTTTCTTTATAAATTGCTCACAACTTTTGAGCATTAATATTAAAAAGGGTATAAAAATATTAATATATTACATGTGATGTGATAAAAAAAGTAAAAAAGTAATGAAAATAGTGTAAAAAGTATTAAAAATAATAACAAAAAAGTAAATCGTAGTTTCCTGAAAAGGTAAAAAAGCAAATGAACAATATATAGTGGGACGGACGAAAATAGCAAAATGAGCAACTTATAGTGGGATGGACAGAGTATTTAATATTCAATTTTAAAAATATATATAATAAATTATGGGTTAATTCTATAAAAATGCATCACCTTTTCCTCAACTTCAATTTAATTCTGAGCTTTACAATTATAATTAAAAAACACAACCTTTTAAAAAGTTTCAACCTAATACATATTTTTCATCTCCGGGCAACAATTGATGTTGTGTCTCGCCAGAGTGAGTAAAAATTTTCATTCTAGTGTGTATGCATAAAATTTAGAAATTCGAACATCCAGTATTGAGATTTTTTGGAAAGCTTTTCTAGAGTATTTGGTAAGATTTCAGAATTTAGTACAATTTTTCAGAAATTCAAACTTCCAGTTTTGAGATTTTTCAGAATCTAATATTGAACGCAACAAACATATAAAAATATTTTTTCCATTTACAATTAGAAAATATTTTTAAATATAAAGTATTGTTATTTTATATATATGAATATGATATATGATGTGCAAATTAAAAAAAAAAATTAAATGTGTGTATGCCAGTGTGATAAATTTTCACACACTCCGTTGAGACACGTTATTGGTTGTCGGCCGAAAATAAAAGAATATGTATCGAATTAAAAAAAATTACAAAATCAATTTTTTAATAATAATTATGAAGCTCATAATTAAAATTATTTATGAACTTACAAGTTTTATTGGTCAAACATGTTTATTCTTTCTAAGCAATTTTGGGCTTTCTTTATGTTTTCCCATTGCAGTACTTTCCCTGCCGACTCAAACTTCTATGCACGTACGGTACTACTATATGAATTCAATTCTGGAGTTTGTCATTAAATTGCATTCATATTCTTACTTTCTCCGCTATTTTTTTTATACAGGTAAATATTAGTGGTAAGTGGTTAGTGGTTAGTGGTTAGAAGTTAGTTCACCAAGTCTCTATACACATGTATCTCGAAATCAATCTTATAATTCCCTTATATTCGTTCCCAAAGAGAATTGAACTCAGATCACTCACTCAAGTGAGGAACTCGATGGCCAGGTGAACTAACTCACCTGGTTACTTTCTCCACTATTCTAATTTAATCAAATATTCCCTCCCAATTTTGGTATTAGTCCCTCCATTCCCAAATTTATTTCCACTTTATATTTTCATTTTCCAAATTTATTCTTATTCCACTTTTAGAAAATATTATTTTATTATTACACTCACAAATAATCACTTTATTTTCTAGTTGACCCCATAATTATTTTATGATATTCTTACTTTATCTATTTTATCTCATTTTTCTTAAAACCCGTGTCAATACAAATGAGAATAAATTTGGGGGACGGAAGGAGTATATTATTTATTTATTTATTTTGAAAGTTGAGTAGGTGGAATTTAATTTTAAACAAGTTTTACATAAAAATAATTCATAATAAATTTATTGTAAAATTATTTTAAAGTATCAAATATTTAATTCAAATTTATCAAAATTTACATCAGTAGTATCAAAAGTTAGGGTCACTAAAACTTATACTCCCTCTGTCCCACTATAAGTTTCTCACTTTCCTTTTCTAAATGTCCCACAATAAGTTTCTCATTCCATAAAAAGATGTTCATTTCATATATTAATAAACAAATACCCCTTTTCACAACTCCCCATTACTTTTTCACAACTTCTCATTACATTTTTATAACTTTCCATTATTTTATACAAAAGTCAATATGTGGCCTACCATATAATAATAAATAAATACACTTTCTTAAATAAAATAACAAAAAGAAAGGAGAAACTTAAAAATGGACGGAGGGAGTAATAATTATGACATAATTTCATTGTCCTATATTTTTTTATACTTCTGGTGAAATGTTTGATACTTTAAAATTGATTAATGATAAACTTATTATGAATTATTTTCATATAAAATTTTACCTTTAATTTTATGTTAAATCAATATATAATAGTGTGATATGTTAAAAAGTGTATAATATATTTTACAGATATTTATTGATGTAGATTGAATATAAAATTTAAAAATTAGACTTTATTGAAAAGTGTGATAGAGTGCTCCTGCCCAAAATGAGAAGTTGCTGGACTTATTCTTCATGGCTTAACAGGCCTTTATTTTGTTTACATTTCTTTATTTGAGTTGGACCTTGCATAGGCCTTAATAAGCGTGTAATTTCAAAGACTATTTATATGCTTTTGTCTTGAAGGATTAGAGTTATTGAATAGGGTCCCCCCTTCATATTTGTTTGATACCCCCAATTAAATTACATATTATTTTAATTTATTTATTAAATACCTTAGATACCCTTTAACATTAAAAATAAAAATAATATTAAATTGATACACCCACTCGAGAATTCAAAGATCATGATCATACAAAAAAAACTGAAAGTTTGAACGCGGGAGCGGAAGACTCATAATATCATTCGTCTTGTAGTTGTACCATCATTATCGTCCTTACAACGGCTGTACAACCTTAGTTCGTATATTTTGAAACAAAAATGGTGAACACGCATGAGACTTGGACATATGTAAGTGTATATATTTGAATAATTATTCAATAAAATATAACTAAAATTTTAAGTTGAATGTTGTTATTTGTTTATGTGTAACAAGTAATTGTAGTTATTAGCCTATAAATTCGATGGTATGTTATTGTTATTCTCATGTTTTTTCAAAAAACGTGACACTAAATTTCAAATCTGGTTTGTCGAAATATGACTAGGGTTTCGATAAAATTTTGTCAAATATATACCATATTTCGAAAATAAGTTATCGAAATATGTATTAATTTTTGGCAAGTTATTGCCAAAATATAATATAAATTTTGATAAAATATTGTTGAACTTGTCTGTTTTTTTTTTTTTCTAGAATTTGGACGATGATGATGATTATAGCCCACGTTATGTTAACGAACCAAACGATGATATACATGAAGATTTTAATGAAGCAAATATCGATCTAGATCCCGAAATATCATATGATTCCAAAATTATCAATGAAGATGTACTGGAAAATGAAATAATTATGGACTATACAAGCGTCTTCAGAAACACGAATTATTTTCCAACTCGAGAGGATATGCAAGAGTGGGTAAATCGTGTAGCTAAACAACACAAGATGGTGATTGTTGTTAAACGGTCTGTTAATGGAAGTGGAAAGAAGAAGGTTCGAGTTTTTTTGGCATGTGAGCGGGGTGGCCAATATCGCAAGTTTAAAAGGAGGGGTAAGAAAGAAGTAATAAAAAAAATATGGATGATGAAGTTGAGGATGCAGACAATAAGAAAAGTAAGGACGATAGGTATACGGGGACAAAGAAGTGTGGATGTCCATTTTTGTTGAAGGGCACCATGATATCACCTACAGAATGGATATTGGATGTGAAGTGTGGGACTCATAATCATCCCGTAGCCATTTATCTTGATGGTCACTCATATGTTGGTAGGCTAACCCCCCAAGAAGAACAATATGTGGTTGATATGTCCAGATGTAATGTGCCACCAAAGGATTTGCTTATTCGATTGAAAGAGAAGAATCTTGACAACCATTCTACCATAAAAACCATCTACAATGCTAGGGCGAAGCACAAAGTGACTAAACTTGGTGGACACAGTCAATTGCAATATTTGATGAGTTTGTTGCTTGATAATGGATATATTCACTGCCATAGAAGTTGTCAAGAGACAAACACCTTAAGAGAGTTATTTTTTGCTCATCCCACAAGCATTAAATTGTTTTGTGCTTTTCCATGTGTTTTGTTACTTGATTGTACATACAAAACAAAAAGGTATAGATTGCCTCACTTGGAGATGGTTGCAGTTACATCAACAGGCATAACTTTTTCAGTAGCTTCAGTGTTTCTACAGTCTGAGAAAGAAGAGAATTATGTTTGGGCATTAAGTATTTTGCGTGATGTTTTGGATGATTCATGTCTTCCGAACGTGATAGGAACTGACCGTGAGAAATCCCTCATGAATGTTGTAGCTATCAAATTTCCAGAAGCAACACATTTTCTTTGCACATGGCATATAGATCGAAATGTGTTAGCCAAATGCAAAGAAAAATTTGCAACCAAGGAGTCGTGGGACACGTTCTACTCTTTATGGAAGAATGTGATGAACGCATCAAACGAGAAAGAGTTCACAAATATTATTCAGCTTCTTCATGAAAATTATCGAAAAGTTCCAAAGGAAATGGAAACCTTGGAATATGTGATGATGCAATGGATAACTCCTTACAAGGAGAAGTTCGTGTCAGCATGGACGGATCAAGTCATGCATTATGAGAATACAACAACTAATAGGTACATTGTTCATCTTTTGTATAATTTATTACTTTATTGCAAAAATCTTAATTGTAACTAATTAAACTCTATATCATAGGGTTGAGAGTTATCATGCGGCGTTAAAAAGATCGCTTGGTAATAGCATGGGGAATTTTAGCACGTGCTGGGCTAAAACTCGTACCCTTTTTTAAGCGAGTCATAATGCAATCAAACACTCATTTGAGAAGTCAAAAAATGTGGCTCTACACAAGTTTAAATCTATTGTCAACAAGGATTTACGAGGTGTAGTCTCCACAGTTGCACTGGAGAAGATATATGATGAAATGAAAGAGATTGAGAGTGGTGAATCTGATCCTTTAAAGTGCAATCATTATTTGAGAAAAGTTTGTGGTTTACCGTGCACTCATGAGTTTGATGAATACAGACGATCAGGAAAAGCAATACTTATAAGTGTTGTTGATCGTTTTTGGAGAAAACTAGATATGGAGCCTTTTTCAAAAAATGATGATGGTTTAGCCGAGGATAAAGATTTGGACAATCGTTTTGAAGATGTTATAAAATTATTGATTAAGCGATATAAGAGTATTTCTGACCTATCACAAAGAAGAATTTTGTTCAGACAAGCTGTAGAACTTGTCAATCCTAGCACCACATTTATAGTTTAACCAGAGAAAAGGATAAATAATCGTGGCCGTCCCAAAGCCAAATGGCCCAAGAAGAATTCTGAAGCTTCCACGAAGCGTGATCCAAGTCTTTTTGAGTGGAAAGAGTCCCAAAGTGCGAGTTGTACAGTAGATAATGTTGTGCTTGGGGTGTCTGATACATGCTCGTCTCCAATGTTTCAAAAGAAACAACCTTATGCAAAAATCCCGGTAATTTGCTATTTTAATTTTATATACATTACAGAAAAAACATAGCACTTATTTGAATTACTTGTACCAAAATATTTGGCAGATGCATATTTTGACAGAAATAATCATGTTTTGATAGGATTATTATTTTGTCCATTAAACAAAACATACCGTAATAGTATAACTACAATAAATTAATTTTTTGTTATTATTATCATTGAAAATTTTAAAATAAACCATAATACTATTGTCATAAAGTAAACATAAACCCTTACCTTATTAAATTCATAAAAATTCAATGGGCAAAGGAGCAAATTAGTGAAGGACAAATTATGAAAAAATTACAAAATAGTTCATAAAATTGACACTCATTATAAATTAGTTTTTTGCAGAAAAAAAATATGTTTCTATGCAGGAAAAAATTTATATTTACTTGTAAAAATTATAAACTAATTTATAAATATAATTACTTTTTTGAATCTACGTAAGTGACCCATTATTTATTACCTGACAAACTGAAGATTGTGAAATAACGCAAAAAAATAACAATAGTAGTAGTGCATGTAATTATTGCCTTTCCGCTATTAAAAATGTTCCTCAACTATACCAATTGGCCTCTAAAGCGCCAGGCTACACATCCTACAACGATGCCCCCAAAAAAATTAACAAAAGAAAAACCTCTGCAAAACTGTACAAAATTCCTAACAATGTACAGTAACAGGGACACATGAGCATTACAACACACACAACACGTTTGCTGCTATTTAATCTTCTATCCTCTGTATCTCCCCCATCATGATTCGATTGCTAGTAACTTTGAAACCAAGAAGAGCTGGGTCAATCTGTCTACCTTTCTTACCCTTCTTTTTGTTGTTCCTAGACCCGGACATAGCATCTGACGACTCTGAAGTTGCCTGAGTTTCTTGAGGTGGCTTCTTAGCACTGCTTTTAAGCATATCACTGAACGAAGTCTCCAACACATCCGCATCATTACAGGATGAAGTTCTTCGGAACTGTGCCTCTCTTCGCCCTGATGCCTCCACATTTCCTACAGTACATCCCGCTTCTCGTCTCACCCCTGCAAACAAGCAAAAAAATCAAGCATGTAAGTAGTGAAGCAAAAAATAGAATAAAAGAACACCCTACACTTGGTTTACAAGTTCAGAGCCATCCTTGAGGTGTAGAGTAAAATCTACAAGTCCGAAGAGAACAAAATCAAACAAGGAGCTGAGATTTTAAAGATCAAACAAGTTCTATGGCTCCACATCCAGACAGCAAAACTGAAATCACTAAGGTGGTGTTTGTTTGGGAATTGGGGTGGATTGGATGAGATGTGGATGTGAGTAATCTAATGAATAGTACATCTGTGTCAGGTTAGGGATGGAGTACGGGTGGATGGAGTTTAATGTCAAATTAATAATGATGTATTACTTTATTATTTTTATTATAGTCGAGTTAGAGAAGCGATGTGATTGTAAGTAGTGCGAGAGAAAAGTAGGAAAGAGATGCATCTTTTATTATGAATTGAAGTGGGAAGAAAAGAATGAGGTAAAAAGTAGGTGTAGAGTGGATGTTGAAACCAATGTGCAAATAAAAAATTGTGGTTCTGGATGTGCACATCATAAAACAGACATGATTACAACTCCTCACTTTACAACCTTTAATAGAATGAAAGGTGGCAGATTTTTCCATCTTACCATCAGAAGGTACAACATTGGCAACACTTCTCCCTCTGGCAGCAGGGTCAGCAGTTAGCTCAGATAACCCTTCCTGAGAAGATGTAGCTCGTGAGACAGGTGGTGGACGTCTCAGCAACACATTTTCTGGTCCTTTTGAACTGGGAGGTCGTAACCTAGTTACAAAAATAGAATAAGCAGTCAAGGAATTAAATGCATACCAACTAAATCAACATCTCCAGTACAAAGGAGAAAAACAGGGCATTAGGCTTAAATTTCCACGTCAACATAAAGAGGAAGGCCCTCAAACAGAGAAAAAGTTCATATTTTGCAAAAAGATTGGGAGTATCATTTATTCTGAACAAAAAGAGCTTCAGAAAGTTAATGCATCTTGATAACATTTGATTTTAACCCAAAAAAAAAAAATAAAGAAACATACTTCCATGCATCATTAAAAAAAGAATAGGGCTAATCTATAACTACTCCACCAATCAATGAATGAAACAACCCAGGCTTATGTGCTTCTTGAAAGATAACAGTGTTATCTTCTGAAGTACAAAGAGAAAATAAAAAGGATTCCAATTATCAGCCCGGGAAAAATAGCAGCCAACTTTTCCTACCTTTCCTTGGCAGCATCCTCCAAAACAGACTCATCTGATCCAATCTTGAGATTCTGGAAACCTGACCATTATTCTCAAGATCATGTTATTCATTTTCTAATTGGAAGGCCTTGAAAATGCAGAATACATATAAAAAGAATAAACATACCAGTAGAGCTAAGCGACTTATGCCTGCTGAGGACATTTATAGGCATTTCCCCCCTGGCAGCAGATGACAAGCCAACCTGCTCAACTAAGCTTTCTTGAGCCTCTGAAATCATTCCCTGAATGTTACCTTCATTTATGAGCACTTCTTTTTCCGCATAAGAATAGATTAATACTTACTTCATCAAGGTGAAATTTTGACCACTTACCTGAGTGTTTTCATTGATGCTGGCGACAAATGGCTTTCCTTCAACTAATGCTCCACCTTGAGATCTGTAAGGCAATCCACCAATTTCAAGAACATTGGTTATCCCCTCCGACATTCGACCAAGAGGTGATCCAGCTGAATCAGAACCATAAGACCCAACAGTGAATGAATTGTTGAAGCCTGATTCTGGAAGTACACCAAATGACGGGTTAGCTATGCTATGACCTGAAGGTGGTCGCCTCTCATTGGGCAAATCATTAGTCATGTCCAATTGCTCAATAGATGGATGACCAGATTTTTGCTGTAGTAATTCCATAAGTAAACGTTTTGAACTGTCATCATTTGTTCCAGCAGACATCCACAAACTAGGGTCTTCAGTACTTCTTTTGCCATCCAATTCCCTTCTCTGTCTCTCATTATGAAGATGCAACTGTTGAATTCTAGACTCCATCCACTCATTGGACAACTGCCCATTATTCTCTGACCACTGACCCTCCATTGTGTCCAATCGTGAATCAATAAACTGATTTGGGTTTAAAGGGTGGTTTGTGTGATGAGAGTAAACGCCAGAGGAAAAGCCTCCAACTTGACCCCCAGAATGCATTCGTGCAATCTGCTCCTGCATTTCTAAGCCTTGAGCACGAGCCATGGAGTTCACGACATCTCGATTTACACCAGCACCACCAACAGGCAATGACATTGACCGCTCAAAAGGTAACATGCCAGGCTCATAAAGACCGTGTTGTAGTCTGTCTTGTACTGAAAGGTTTCGATCCAGGAGGTTGAGATGCTCCTCCGAAGGTGGTATTTGTTGGGAATAGAAGTCCAATGGGCCAAATCCAGTTGAGATAGGTCTATGAGGAGTAGCAGGATTTCTGTGGAACTGACTAGCTTCATCAAGTCCCCACCCTTGGTTGATTTGCCTTTCTTCCATTTCCAGTCGCTGCCTCAGCCCTAATGGCAACTGCCTCCCATGTAGCTGATCTTGCTGTATAATCTGTTGATCCATAGGATGAATCTGTCCATGCCTTCCACGTGATAAGAACTCCAATAAATCATTCTGATGCCCTTGATGTGGCATTTGACCAAATTTTGCATGAATTAGCTGCTCAATGGATGGGTCAGTATGCCTTGATGGAAATTGGGATCGCTGTTGCAAATCATTTAGTATTTGCTGCTTTAGCAAGGCTTGTTCAAGAGCAGCATTCGATCTGAGAGCATCAATACGTGGCTGTCCACGACCAGACTCACGAATTTGACTCTGCATCAACTGCTCCAGAAGAACCTGTCTAGCCTGAGACTGATGTTGTTGCTCTTTTAACAACATTTGTTGTTGATGAAATTGCTCTTGTTGTTGCAGCTGCTGGTGCTGCTGTTGTTGAAGCTGCAGCTGCCTCTGCTGTTGCAGCTGAATGGCCATCAAGTGCTCCACATCTTGCCCTGTTTGATTGAGAAGCTGTTTGTGGTGCATCAATTTAGAATTTGGGCCGCCCTCTAGCATCGCTTCATTCAGGTGTGCATTATGAGAAGGAATCATGCCATGTGGCTGAAGCTGCTGCTGTAATAGTTTCTCCGCTAAATCATATTGGTTGAATTCTTGGTCCATTCTTGAAGGATGACGAGGATCCATGACATCTTGATATAAATTGGAACTGGAAAGTGTGCTGTTTCCGTAAACATCATTCCATGTCTCTGGGGCATTAGTTGGAGGAGTCATTCCACCAAAAGGGGCAATCCTTCCAGATGCATTTGCAAGTTTCTCCTGTGCACCTCCACTAAATGGAGGTGCTTGGTCATTCCTCGAATATGTACTTTCGAGCTCAGACCACAACAAACTAAGAGGATGCAACTTATTATCTTTCTGAGTTGGCACGCCAGAATCTATCATTTCGTTAGCAAGATAAGACTGGTTACTATTATTTGTAGCAGATTCACCATATCCTCTGGGCATTTTACCTACAGCACTGCCACTACTTCCAGGTCTCCCAGGAAACACGATTTCTGTTTGAAGAGAAAAGAAGTGAAAAGAATAAGAGATGCAATTAAATGGTTAAAACTAATTAAAAGTACAATGAGGCAACCTTCATCTTGCACACCAAAACCACTGAAATCTTTTCCCTGAGAATACAGGTGTTGTGACAGATGATGATGATGATGTTCAGATACATTTGACTGACCTTGATGTGCAGGGATAGCATCATAATCAGGTAACTGCCAGGTAGAACCATCTACTGCAGGCGACGGAATGGATTCTGGGACGAGAACACCAGATTGCAAACATGTTTCAGATGCACCCTCCATCACAACTGTCTTTTCAAGATTTGAACCTAAATCAGTTACACTATCATACTCGTGTCCAAATTTTAAATGAGGCATGACATCACCCAATTCCTGGAAAGGCGAACCATCAGGAGCATCTTCCAAACGGACAGGTAAATCAGTCCCAAAAAACCCTTGCTCAAACCACGAAATGATGTCCACTCCAAGAAAAGGTCCCTGTATTTCCCCTTGAGGATCCTGATAGTACAAACTCAATTCTTCTGGAGGGATTCCTCTATCTAGCTGATATTCGTTAACTCGGTTCCCAATCTTATGTAGGAGCCCATCCCATTGCTGCTCTGATGCAGGCATAATGGCATGCAGGTCCTGAGGAAGTTTATTATTAACATCAAATGATGAGGCAGGTTTGACACTGTCAAACAGATGATGCTGGTTAACTGTAGAATCTGAAACCTTCAGCTGAAACTCATCAAACTGAGCATTATTGAAAGTATGTAAGCTGCCAATACCCAGCTCGTTTCCATTCATTGCATCAGAAACTTCATATTTTTCTTCATGATCATTGGCTCTCTCTATAGTAAGATAAAGAGTATCTGTGAGTTAAAAATAGATAAGTATAGCAAAGTTTTGCAATCAAATTCTCACTGTTAAACAAACCTGTTTTAGATAAATTATTGTAGATGCTGTCAACACTAGCTTGATGAATATCAAATGGAACATTCTGGAATATATCTGGCATCTCTGGGGTGGTATCAGCAGAGAGGGAAGCCTGTCTTCCATTGGTAAATTCTAGGTCCCCCACTTCTAGAAACGAACATAAAGAAAGGTTAGTAATTGGCAGAAATCAGAGAAAAAGTGGGGACAGGAAAACGGTAAATGTATTTTACACTTCAAATAAGTCTTTAGACAAAAATACCTGAAACGTTATCAGCCGATTTGCCCTTCTTAAATGAACTGTATGAGGCTCCACTACTAGTTATTTTACCTTTCCATATATCGTTCAGCATGGCCTGAATCAAAAGAGCAGTTTGTCACATTTCTATTGGCATTTAACAGAACCAAATATACATGCATACTATTAAGCTTATACAGGAATGTTGTCAACTGTAAGCCTCACCTCCTGCTCAGCATCTGGAGCTAAAAAAGCTAAAGGTTCAACATCATCCACTTGAGTTATTGGGTGTACTTCCTCCAAATTATCAGGTAAGAGTGCAAGAGATGACTCCAGTTTTTGCTTACGGTATATGTCAAGAAGTTTGCCCCTTGGGTACACAAACGTTTCAACAGAAAGGTTTGAGTTCCCATTTCTGTCATATTGAGCAGCACCTATTGGAGTTACAGATGGAGGTCTCCCAATGGAAGCACCAGATCTACCACGCCCTACAGTAAAGCCCACATTTGAGCCCTCAACTCGCCCCCTTTCAAGTCCGAATCCTGGTGCAGCACGGTTACCAGAGCCAGCAGGATTTCCCTCCAACCTGTGTCGAGGCCTCCACTTATCACGAGAATCTGAATCACGTTCAGGAACAGCACGGCTATTTGAAACAAATGATTGATTTCCGACCTGAGGATCTTCCTTCTCTCCATCTGTCCTTTTCTCCACCCGGGGATCTTTTTCTTTGTCATCAGGACCCCACCTCAAAGACCATTTGCTGTCGCGCCTTGTTTCATGTCCAGAATTGCGACTACTAACATCATGCCACCTGTCAGTAGCAGGCAAAGATCTATTATCAGTAGTTTCTCTGCCTGGAGGATTGTCAGCCCGTCTATCCACCTTCCTGCGATCCCTCCGACCAAGCAACCCAGTTTCTCTTTCTTCTTCACGCCAGCGGCGTCCATTATCAGGTTCTGGTGCAGTCCTCCTCCAGTCCTTTTTGTCCTCAGGTGCATCAAGATGCCAAACCTCCTTCTGGCTCAAATCAGCAGAACTACCAAGAGATAAAGAACTCGGGCCACGATTTTCCTGTTAAACAGAAAGAGGTCATCAATGATGTTTATGGACACAGCAGAATTGTTTTTTAAGATAGTTAAAGGAGAAAACAGAGACAAACAAAGGCCACAGCAATAATTAATACATAAAAACAGTAATATCTATTCATAATGCAAAATGGACATAAAAGGGGGGAAGTTTTGGCAATATAAATCAGATAAAATTTATCTGTCATGAGCTCTAATTATCACTCTGTACATAATGAAGATAATATGAACAAAATTCTCAAGATGGCCATTTCAGTAACTCAAGATTAAACAAGAAGATGCAGCATAGCACTTCTAGCAAAGTACAGGCCATATATTGACATAGGGATCAACTTTACAGGCTGCACAGTGTCATATTGCTCAGTTCCAATATATAATGTATTCAGGATTATATTGAAATATGCAAACTGTTTTTACCATGTCAACATGAATAAAGAAATTAAGTGATTCATAATAGGCACGTAAATAACACTCGGAAGGTGAAGGTAATTGAATTATATATTCAATAAGCAGAAGAAGAAGTTCACGGAGATTCGCATAATCCCTCAATGCTACACAATTATGATGAGGAATTCATGCAGTCCTAGATACTCCAATCTTCTAACCAAATATTTGTACCGCAAATCAAACCCATTCATTTAAATTAATAGTGACAGATTAAATCGTGAAGCAAAAAGTTCAGTAAATTCAAACTTCGAACGCAAATCAAGGTTTCGAGAATGTAATAATTATGAATAATCTATCTAAAGCCTCAAACTCAGTTAATCTTTATGGTAATCTGAGAGAAAAAAAAAAGCTACAGGGCACCTGGATATTTACCAATTTAGGTTCATTTGGCTTAGCATACAGCCACTGCGGAGAGAGAGGGATACTCTCCAACATTCCTTGGTCTGCAACAAAAAAGAAAAACATAAGTAGCCAAAAATGCAAAAAAGATAATATGTGCAGCAAAATACTCCATTAAGCTTGTTAAGAAAAACACTAGTTACCCTTTGATTCATCCAGCAATCCCGCCAACCCCTTGTCCTCATCATTTCCAATGGAAGCTTCATTGCAAAAACACCAGAAAATAGCATATCAAATAATCACGAATAAATGAGACAAATCCGCCTCAAAGATGAATAGAAATAATACGACGAACTTCAAATAACAGTTCAACAAACATTAAAATATATTTTTCTTCGTTGACAAAATTACCTAGATTAAGAAACAAAATACGTTACCAGGAAGAGAAAAAAAAAAGTGGATTAGTAAATTCCTCCATTCCAAAGCAATCAATCCTTAGAATTCACGAAATGAATAAGTACTAAATCAGAAGTAAAGAGCCTGATTTGAAACCCTAGGACCTAAATTAAAAGTTGCATTGCCGATGCAGATCTATAAATCTAAGTTCAGTATCCAGCGTACGATAGCCAAATCCACACAACTGAAGTAAATCAAACGAAGCACGAAATCCATACGAAATCAGAAACAGCGATTTACCTTTCGGAATCCATGACTGATCGGAGGGCTTCGAAGCCATGAGATCCTCCGGAAGATCCAGCTTGCTTTCCGACATTTCAACAAATTGATATCTCACAAAATTTCAGGGAACAATCCTAGACCTCAACGAAGAATCACAGAAATGAAACAGAAATAGTGAGAGTGAGATTGGGAGAGAAGTGAATCGCGACTAGCTACACAAACAAATCAGGGCGAAACAGATTTCGGAAGCAAATTGACAGATGTATACATAGGTGTATGTATAGGTAGAGCGAGAATTAGGGTTTGTGTGAGCAATTGAAAAATGCAGAGAGAGAGAGAGAAGGGAGATGTGCAGGGAGGAGAAAAACAGAGGGTGAGGGTTTGGGTGGTCAGAACAGCCAAATCAAATAATCAGGAATTACTATTTTATGATTTTGATTTTCGGGGAAGTCTTTAATAATTACAAAATGACCACAAATAATATTTTTCTTCCAAGAAAACCCCTTGACCCTCGTCCCTGTTTTTTGTCTACCAAAGCGTAAAATTCGGAGTTTTTTTTCAAATCGGCAAAAATTTGGGCCAAGGGTACCAAAGGAAAACGTGTTTTCAAGTGATTATCATGTGTCAAGGAAGTAGTAATTCAGATTAAGTTATGTTGGTAAATTAAAATGTATATATCTTGAAAATGAGTTTTTTTTTTTCACTTTTGATCCCACAGGACATGTATTATTTTAGAATTGGTCTCAAACATTTTACTGTTGGTCTTATAAGATTTTTTTCTTGCACTTGTAGTCCCATACGTTACAAATTTACACATTTTGTCCCAAATATTGACGGCGCTGTTAAATACAACATTTGCGGAGTTAGTCCCATAAAATTTACTCATACTTAAATATGTTTAACCCAATAATCAACATTTTTAGATTTAGTCCCGTTAATTTTTAATTTTTTTTAATTGCACAATAAGTTTCATACGATATAAAAATTGAATAAAATCTAAAAAATATTAAATTAAATCAACTAAATCTTCAAATAATAAAATTAAATCTTTAATAAATAGTTAAAAACCCAACTAAATCTTAATAAATAGTTAAAACTAAAAAATTAATTTTAAAATTCCAATTTTAATTAAAGATAAATAAAAATAAAAATATAATTATTTTTTAATTTAATTATTTATGAAGTCTAATTAATTTTTAAAAATCTAATTTATTAAATTTTAGCCTGTTTTTTAAAGATTTTTTGAATATTTTGTAGTAGTTATATATATATTTTTGTAATTTTTTTAAACTTATTTTTTATTTTACTTGATTTATTTAATTTTTTCATTAATAAATTTAAGAGTAGCACTATTTATACCCCAAATCTTTTAAACATATCTCATTTGTTAAACATATCCCAACAAATTTAAAAAATTATCATATATTACTAAACATACCCCATTAATTCCTATAATATCCTTCATCAAAACAAAAAATAACACATTACCACATTTTTCTCTGCTTAAAAAATATAATATAAAACATCTTTGGTTCTTTCTTAATTTATAAAAAAAATTATAAAAAATTGACTACATTATGAAAAATATTTAAAAAACTAAAATTTAAAAAATATAAAAAACTTCATAAATGTTAATGAATTAAATTATTTGAAGTATAAATTAAATTTTAAAATATATTAAACTTTATATCAATAAAAAATAGAAATTTAAAAATAATAATAATAATAATAAATAAATAATAAAATGAATCTTCAAAATAATTAAATTAAGTAGTATTTAAATAAAATCATTTAAACCTAACTAAAATCTGAAAAAATTAAATAAATCAAGTAAAATAAAAAAATATATATAAATACTACAAAATCTTCAAAAATATTAAATTTAAAAAAATCTTAAAAAATAGGCTAAAATTTAATAAAATCAGATATTTCAAAAATCAACTTAGACTTCAAAAATAATTAAATTAAAAAATAATTATATTTTTAATTTTATTTATCTTGAATTCAAATTAGAATTTTTAAAATTAATTTCTTAGTTTTAACTATTTTTTAAGATTTAGTTCAATTTTTTAACTATTTATTAAAGATTTAATTTTATTGTTTAAAAATTCAGTTGATTTATTTTAATATTTTTTTAGATTTTATTCAATATTTATATCCTATGGGAGGCAAAATTCAATATTTATATCGTATGGGATTTATTGTGCTATTAAAAAAATCAACGGGACTAAATCTGAAAATATAGATTAATGGGTTAAAACATTTAAGTGTGAGTAAATCTTATGGGACTAACGCTGCAAATTTGTATTTAACGGAACCGTCAATGCTTGGGACCAAATGTGTAAATTTTGTAACGTATGAGACCACAAGTACAAGAAAAAAATCGTATGAGACCAATTATAAAATAATACATGTCATGTGGGACCAAAAGTGCAAAAAACTCTCTTGAAAATAAAGTTGCACTTGCAAGTTTTCTTTCCCTCGAATTTAAAAATAAAAGTTGTTATAAATTTATAATTAAAATATTGATTTTTTATTCCTATTATTAATTACTTTTCAAGATAATTACTAATAACAAACTATGCTAAGTAGATTTAAAAAATTAAAAAAACAAATATAATAATATACTAACTAAATATTTATAGAATATGTGAAAATAAAAGTAAATCATTTGATAGTGTGAGAATTTAAAAGTTAAAAAAAAAAATCTCACTCTTGTTTACACCAAGTGCACAGTGTAATTCAAATTCATTTTTAAAAAGTTACAAAAAATATTATTGAAAAATTACACATATTATTATTGAAAAGAATATTTTTAATGGTATAACTTTTCAGTAATAAATGGTGTAACTTTTTAAAAATACACTTGAGTTGCATAATGCACCTGATGCACAGACTTACTCTTAAAAAAAGTTTATTCTTTCCCTTTAAGATAACTTTATATTTTATCATTTAGTCTGCGTTTACTTCGATTTATCCTGAGATAAGTCTGATTTCGACCCAATAAACGAGACAATGAGAATGTTTACTTTATGAGTTAAAAAAATGGGCTACCTATCTAACTCCGTTTAAACCCTTGTTATTTCATCATTTTGATCCAACTAAATTAAACGGATAAATCTTTGTTATTTTTTCTCTTCCTTGTTTCTCTTTTTGTGCATAATTTTAATAAATTCACACATGAAAGTAAACATGAGTAAATATTGAGATATTCATATGTTAATCAATTATTATCACTGTTGTCGGTTAACCAAGGGTAACTTTCACCCAAGAAGTAAACATTGTCTTAGAGTGTTTGAATATTAAGTTCTACTTTTCTTTTCTTTTTTATACTCAGTAACATTTAAATATTTTATTAATAGTGAATAGTTCAAGACATTAGAGTTTCACTATTTGAGACTTTGAGGTCTTGGATACAAAATATGAAGAGACAAAATTTTATTTCATGGTCTCCCTTATGGTGGGTGGTAGATTCTCCTCTTGTGTAGGTTGTGATTTCGGCTTTGGTGCAGTTTTGGATTGCAGTTCCAAGTAGTTCTTCTTATGTGGTGGTTGCAGGTATGATTTATAGCGAGATGAAATGATCATATATCCAATAGTAAAAGAAACTATTGTACTTGATTATTTTAAAGTGTTGTTTAATTTGAATGATAAAGTTATTGAGTAAGTCTCTTGTGCACCATACAACTCAAGTGTATTTTTAAAAAATTACATTATTTATTACTGAAAAGTTACATGTATTATTACTGAAAAGTTCAAAATATAATTTTTAGTAATAATATGTAATATTACTTTTCAATAGTATTTTGTGTAATTTTTTAAAAGTGCACTTGAGTTGCTCGATGTATCTGGTGCATACAACTTTTCAAAAAAAAAAAAATACAATGCTGCTGTCAACTTTTTTTAATTTTTTTTCACATCTCAACGCATATTTACATTTAATGTTTTTTTTAAAAAAAAAAAAAGTATGTAACAAGGATGTAATATGCCCAAGGAAATTAAAAATAGAAAGTGCAATTTAAAGTCAATTTTTAAGTAAAAATTATTTTAAACAATTTAAAGTTGATAAAGGACCGTTTCTAAAAATTAATTTAAACGTGAGAAATTAGTAAACTACAAGGGAGTTGCGTGCAATTTCCAAACCACAAGGAGATTTCATGCAATATTTTCAAACAGGTTTTTTATGCATTAACCCTGTTAACTTCAACATGTAATAAACCATCGATCTCTTTAATTCACATTGATCTGATCAGGGTATTAGGCACACAATAGAGCCGAAAAGGACGAGATTGTCCTATAGTAGAGTTGGTAATAGTAAGCATTTACGAAGAAGACCACCGGCTGTTGAAGAGTTGATAAACTGTTCGACCCATGATCCACTCCGACTCAGAAGATGACAAGTTCACTTTCTGTATGAGTTGGCACGCTGCTTCTTTTGCTTCTTTGTAACCACACTCAGGGACAACGTAAGGGAAGTCACTGCATAAGGTTCGACCGAGTTAATTGTCTGTTTTGCGAATAATAACGAGTATCATTCAATAGTGAATTATAATGAGCATGATAGTTATATTGTTAATGCATTGCTCTAGTTTTAGTTTTAGAATAAGGGGAGGTAGTTTATCAGAACGAGATTAACAATGAAGGTGAACTAATCATTTTTTACGCTCATTAACCTCCATAGTTTTCTATATTAATTTTCATTATCATTCTCATTCAAGAATTATGAACCGATTGCCCCTTAGATTGTCCTGAATCACTTCGACCAGAGAATAGATTTCAAAGGTTCCGGCATACTACCTTCCCCACATGATGCGGTTAGCTCCATAGCTGGAGACAATTTTGGATAAAGCATCAGCCAAATCTTCGTACGGGTATGGATTTCTGGACACTCGGAACAGAGCACTCAATTTGACATACACCTGTTAGAAAAAACAAGAAATAAACACAGATTAGAACTATTGTGTAATGTTTTCTAAAGAGAAAATTCTAAAGAGAAAACGGAAAGTTAGAAAAATATATCTTATATGACTGAAGAAATCCACTTAAATCAACTTCTTTATCATTCAAACTTCCCTGAACAATGATGTAGCATCTCCAAACCTAGAGGATGAGCAGTTGGGCTCGTGGAACGAGGATCACCGTCAGTGGAAGGAGTACTAAGACCTCATACATTAAGCATTTTATCTGAATAAGTTTTTATATCCAGGAAATGCTTACCTGTGGAAATCTTGATAGGTTGAGCAGTTCCGAGAAGACTTGTTCTTCTTCAATGTTCCTGAAAGAAGATTGCAGAAAATCTGAAATGATGGAAATTTTTTCAAAACACTAAATTATTGGCAGCTTACTGTGGGGGTTTACAGAATCCGAGATGATCGAGCAGAACAACAGTAGAAGGAAATTCTGCACACAGTTGTTCAATTTCCGATAGATGGAGATGAAGACCCTGGAGACAAGATTTCATCTTTACTGGTACTACTAATGTGGAAAAGGATGTTTCTGGAAAGCAAGTGAAATGGGAAAGTAAGGAGAAGAACAACCTTCATGCACATGAAACCGACTGGCGCTCCAAGCTCTCCAGCTTTCGCGAACATGGCCTTCCCAACTTTATTTGTCATCTGCAGAAACATTGAAACAATTAATTCTTCTAATCAAAAGCTTACGAAGTAAACTTCTCTCCAAATGTCCCTTTTTTGGAGGTAGTGAAGATATGGAGAAAATTGAAAACTTGATCCCTTCTTTATATCTTAAGTTTCATAACTTTTAAAATGATGCAATCCTACATTGACAATGTTGCATGATTTTTGCACGTGCTGCAGACATGAGTTGCGGAGTACAATGCAACAACCACATTTATGACATAGTTTACCTGACATAACGAGATCCCACCAGAGTAATTTAAATCAAAAATATCTCAGAGTAATTGTATAAAAATTAAACTGTAGCATATATTGAGACTAAATTGAGAAAGCTGATTTGTATGAGACTAAAATAGGTAAAGATGAGCACAAGTTGAAGGAGAATACATATTTTTGAACAAGATTATAAGTAACCAAAGGTCTTAAAATTTCTGTAATATACCAGTTCACCAGATGGCCACAGGTATGGATTGAAGCGCACAGCACGATAACCATCCTGCAACAACATATTCTGAGTCAACAAAATTCTATGAAATTAAACTTATACTCGAAAATTCTTTAAACCTTAGAAAGGAGATCGTCAAGCTGTTTAATGCCTGTTCCATCTTCAGCTGGATTTGCAAGGCAACAACCAATAAATTTTGATGGATATTGCTTCAACACACTGTCCAACAATTAGTAATATTGATCAGGATAAATGGAGTAAATTGCAAAATGATGTAATTTTAGTCCTAAAGAGACTTACTCCTAAAATAAATTTAGATTCTTTAAATAATTTTTTATATATTTTTCAGAATTTTTTTTTTTTACAATTTTAAAGTACTAATTTTTATTTTAGAATTTAATCATTTTGATTAATTTTATTATATTTATAAACAATATCACTAGTATTTGGTTTTCAGAAATTTTTGATAAAAAGTATGTGTATAATTTGATTAAGAAATAAAGTACTCCATGTGCTAGATTTGACAAAAAGTAAAAAGTATGGGATGATTTGATTAAAAGAGAAAAATATGTGTATAATTTGATTAAGATAAAACTTATATGCTAAATTTGATAAAAAGTGTCAAATAAGAGCTAAATTTATTTATTTCACCACTTAATTATCACCTAAAAAATAATTATCAATGGAACTATAATTGCATCATTTTAAAAATTTTGCGACTTAGTTGAGAATTAATTTGTAAGAAACTAATATTACTAACACCCTTAATCAATAAAAACTGCAAACCAATTACACAGTATGTTGATGATCGCCATATAGCTTGCCTAGTAATGTTATAAAATTACTATAGAATTGAAAATGTACAGGAGATATTTGATTTGGGATGTGAAAATCGAATTTGAGATTTCAAAATTTAAATACTTTTCTATTTTGAGATTTTATATATTAGGTTTTCACATCCTTTCTTCCTTGTATAAACTTATAAATGCATTAATAGTTACAGAATCATTATAGCCAGTATCCCACAATTCTAAAATATCTTTAAATTTTACTCATAAACACAAAAAGTTTACTTTTGAAATGCACTAAATTTTAAAATTCAAAGTTTAATTTTCTCCAAAATGCCAAATCAAACATCCCTTACCAGTAGCATAGCTATTTTCATAGTGCAGCTCATAAAAAGTGGTGCTTAAATCAGGAAGTCAAGAGGTGAAACTGACCTTGTTACATATGAATGATCGAATTTATGATTAATGGGCTGCACTATGAGGGCGCCATCTACACCAGCTTTTCCCATGCTCTAGAATAGAAAGCGATACACAAATTTAGTGCATTTTATATGTTGATTTCTAGGAATTACGCCAACACTTGAAACCCAGAATGCATATTTTTATTTCCATAAAAACACTTGAGGTGTGTTTTATTTAATGGACTAAATAGTCAACCCCACAAACACAGGATTATTCCTGCCAAAACATGCATGTTTTGGCATGTTTTGTGGGATTGACTATTTAGTCCATTAAACAAAACACACCCTTGGACTACCAAATAAAAGCTTCTACTAAAAGATATTTGCACCGAACCCCTTATGGCTTGCGTCAAATCCTCTCATGGTTTGAAAATTGTATGAAATTCCTATTAAATGAAGCAAAATCTCCCCCTTTTTTTCAACAAAGGGATTGACATAATTTCTTCTCCTTTCCGTTAAGTCCTTCATAACATGATCTCAGTATTAAAAAAAAAAATGAAAAACAGAGAAAATAAATAAACAATTAACTCATTTTCTAGGAAAAGAGAGAATTTGCTTAATTTAATAAATTACAGATGTGTTTTTCATGCAATTTTGAGAAGTACCCCTGTGCGAAATGTTCATAGTATGATATCATAACATATACTTATTGATACATAGTATAAAATAAGTATAATAACGATGAATAAAACTTATTGTATCGATAATTGCATCTCGTGGTATATAATTTGTACTATAAAACTCGTTTATAGAATTTTTTATGTTAAATTTTTATAGCTTGAGGGAACTAAAGAGATATCCTTACATTTATGATGCATTTTCCCCCCAACCACCCGAAAACAACACCAAACGTGGAGTTCATTTTCAACACATACAATGTCAGTTCAATCCATGGTGTTCAATTCAACAAATGAATCTGAATCCATGGTGTTCAATTCAACAAATCAATCAAAATAAAAGCATTTGCAAAATAGAAAGAGCAGATACCTACCTCAAGCAAGAAATCGACATGACCCGTCAATGTGGGCTCCTGCCCCGGAAAATATGGGTATTTTTGTGCGGCCTAAAAAGGGGAAGTCATTAAGATTTCATGGATTGGGAAGAAGGTAGGAATTAAAAAAAAAAAAAAACCTGGTGAGGCGATGCCCAAACGTGCAAATGGGAATCAATCACTTTGGGGGAATTGGGAGTCGCCATTAGAGCTCTGGGTGGAGACCTTGATGGGGAAACTGAAGAAGACGGCCAATGTCGGCCTTCGAAGCGCCGAAATTGGGGCTGCCACTGCAATAACATCTGTTTTGAACTTTTGATACCACAGGCATACGAATTTGACGATGACTTGACAACTCTGTTAATTTATGAATAAATTCATATTGGTCATTCAATATAAAAAACATGAGTACTGTAAAATTAAATAAAAAAAATATATTTTATTAATTTTTATGAGTATAATTTTTTTTTAAATGTGTGAAATTAAATTTGGGACGTTTAAATAAGAAAAAAAAATTCTTTTTAAGTGTGTGAAAATAAATTTGGAACGGTTCAAATAAAAAAAGTGTGAAAGTAATTTTGTGACGGAGGGACTATAATTGATCATCCATTCACCTGTCGCCACATCCTTAGTAGAGTATTAGACTTTTTATACATTTAATAAGATTTTTTATACTTCTAATAAAAATATTTGACATTTTAAAACTGATTTATAATAAATCTATTATAAATTATTTTTATACAAAATTTTACCAAGTACAAAATTTCCCGTTACACAATAAAATGATGTTAATTTAATTAAAATGAATTTAAAAAAAATCGTGTAAAAGTAAATTATAATCTATTATTTTTATCCATGCATATATATTAATAAAAAAATTAATTTTGTTATTTATTCATAGAATCATATGTCATGAATTTAATACTTTTATCTTATAAAATCAATAATTGATTTCCGTAAGAATTTTTTTTTTAGAAAAAAATATGAAAAATTCTTATTAAAAGAAAAACATGAAATTTTATCTTATTAAAAGAAAATTTTAAAACTTAATTATTTCAAGATATAATAAAATTTTACAAACAAATTCTTTCACTAAAATTTGCAAGTATTAATATAAAATTAGCAAGTAATTAATAACTTAAAAAATTTGTAAAAATAAAAAATATGCATGTAACAATAAATTTTATTTAAAAAATATTGGGATGTTTCTATTAGATTTTTTATGATACCAAAATATAGGGTTGCATGTTTTTTAAAGTTAATCCTGTAGGAATAAACTTTGAAGAAATGCAAAATTTCTAACTGCAGAATTGAAATCTACAGCTGTAGACTTGATAAACTTACAGTTAAAAATTTACTATTGGAATTAAATCAACACTTGAAGAAGCAAACCTACAAAAGGAGTACAAGATGTCAGAAGATCAAATCAAGATTAATAAGAACTAAGAAGGATCTTAATACTTAGGAAGAATGACAAAGTGCAATAAATACAAGATCCATATTTTGAAAATACAACACTCATAATTGCATATTTCCAAACATATCATTTTATTATCAAACATAACACTTTCTCAATTAAATAAATATTATTTTTTAATTTTCGTGCCTTGAAATCTTCAAATTTGTTCTCTCTCATCTCTCCTCTTTTTTCTACTTTTTCACACTCTCTCTCTTCTCTTTCCTTTTTTTTCATACGTTTCTCACTCTCTCTCCTCTCTTTTCTTCTTTTATGAATTTCTCTCTCCTCTCTTTTCACACGTTTCTCTCTCATCTATCTTTTTTTTTACTTTATCTTTTTCTGACTTTCTCTCTCTCCTCACTCGTTTAATTTTCCAAACGTAACCCAAAATTAACCAACCATTTACTGTTTTAGAACAAATCATAATTAATGATTGAAATTAATAGCCCTTATTTAATTATATATATTATCAAATTATGTGCCACGTGGACCATCATTTAATAGAAATAATCAATATTATTCCATAAAAATAATTACTTCTTCAGTTCTGATGTTTTTTGTTTAATAATGCAATGTAATTTAGTCGTGTATATATATTAAATTATTCCATCATTTAATAATGCAATGTTGAGTTTTTGAGGGATTTGAATTTAAATAATGAATTTTTCACAACCTGGTCAAATAATGAATGGGCCAGCTTGCTTCCATGATTACTTGGGCCCTCAATATACAAAATAAATAAAATCAATTCGTATTATTGAGCCTCAATTAAATTAAATGTGCATCAATATATTAATTGGGCTCAACTAATCAAACAAATAATTTATCAAATCTTTTCAAATATCTTATAAAATTGCACCACAATTAATATTAATATTTCACAGTTAAGCATATTCAAATATTCTCATATTCAGATTAATTATATATTCAGATTTTCTCAAATATATTCAAATCTTCTTAAATATCTTTTAATTTGAATTAATTATATATCCAGATTTTTACACATATTCGAATTTTAATTTTTTTCATATTCAGATTTAATAGTACTAATTTTTTTTATATTCAAATTTCTTAATATAATTTTTCATATTCAAATTTCTGAATATAATTCAATTTTTTTTCAGACAAAAATTTCTGAATATAATTCAAAACATATTCGAATTTTTACACATATTCGTAAATTTAATTTTATTTTGAATTAGTAATATATTCAGATTTTTACGCATTTAGATTTTTTTTTAATTTTGAATTTTTTATTTAGTTTAATTCAAATTCAATTTTTTTTATTTGTTGAATTCTTTTTATACACATTTTCAAATTTCAATTCTTTTTCATATACTTATATTCAGATCCTATAAATTTTAAATACTGAATACCAATAATTTGTTTCTGAATACCAAAAAAAAAATGAATACAACGCGCAAAATTGTAAGTACTAGTAATTTGTTGTTGAATATTCAAATTCGAATTTTAAAATTGTGAATATTACTAATTTGTTGTTGAATATTCAAATTCGAATTTCAAATTTGTGAATACTTGTTATTGAATGTTCGTATTCAAATTTAAAAATTGTGAATACTACTAAATTATTGTTGAATATTCGTATTCCAATTTCAAAATTGGACCCAATATTTCATGCAATATTTTTTTGGCCAATAAAATCAGCCCAATTAATCTCATTTCCTAATTAATTAAATTGGATATGGGGAATAAGGTTGTTGACCCAAAAATTAAAAGCAAATAGGAAATACTAATATTTTTCATGCAATTATTCATGAAACGAAATACTAATATTGAGATACATGACACCACAAATTATTCAGAAAAAAAAAATGGAATTTTGTTCAGCATATATTAGGCTTCTAAGAAAAAAAAAAAACACACACACACAGCACACACACATCACGGTACACGCACAGCACACACAAACACAAAAACACACACTCACACACAGTACACATACAACAACACACAACACACAACACACACAAACACAAAACACACACACACACACACACACACGTCACGCACACAACCCACACAACCCAATTTTTTTTTTCAAACACAAAACAAAAAATTACAATATAATTTTTCCAAAAAAATTTAAAAAATCAGAGGAAGGGAAGCAAGCTGCTGGTCCCACACATTACTCACAATGGCCAAGAAATCAGAGGAAGAGAACGTGGCTTGAAGAAAGCCACATGTTTGAAGAGCCACCATTTGCAGTCACCAAAATCCGCCATGGAAAGCCTTGTCGAAGCTTTTCCCCTGTTCGCACGGCATCTGTCGTTGCGCCTGAAGCCGACAACTGCTGAAATTAAAGATGCCCAACAGCCGAAAATCAATTATTCTCGCCGAAATCTGCCTCGGGAAAAAGAAATCCAACAACCCCTCACCCGCCGCCTGTTAGCACACCGTCGCCGGAATGACGAAACACCTACACAGCCGCTGCTCACCAATCTGCCGCCGGAAGCAACACAACCTGTAACCGACGCCTGGAAGCAAGCCAATATTCGAAGAAAATGATGCATCGCCTATAAGGGAAATGAAGAATTTCAATTTTTTGAATTGAGAATATTTGAACCCAAAATACTCATCGCCTATAAGGAAATGAAGAATTTCAATTTTTGAATTATGGAGAGAGAGGAGAGAGAATTAGAAGAGAGGAAGAGTGGTGAGTGAGATGATTTGATGGTTGCAGGTGGAGGACCCCATAAAAGTGTTACACTTTAAAATATTGATTTTTGAGTGTTGAATTAAGTAATAGTACACTTAATTTTGTTGCACTATGTAACTCACCCTAATACTTATTAAGTGTAGCAATTAATTTGTATTCACTCACAAATAACGAGAATTAAGAAGAAACTGTTAGACTAAAGGCTATCTGAAGGCAATGTTCTAAAAAACGCTAGTCGCTAGTCGGTCGGACCACTAGGGTCTAGCGACTATAGCAACTAGTCGGGGACTAGTTGGAAAGATCTAAATAATATATATAATTAATTATTTAATAAATTAATAAGATATTATGCATAAAATAATTAAAAAAATTATAACACCACCTTTGAAAATTAAAATTATAAGTGATAACCATGACACTCAAAATGCAATAAAATCATAATTTAAAAATTAAAGGACCACACATATTAGTTCACACATTAAACATTTAAGTTCTACATATTAAAAATAACAATATAATAAATAAAAAGGTTCTTCAAAATAACAACACAATACTAAAAGTTTATAAGCTAAATACTAGGTTGATCTTCTTCTTCTCCACACTCCTTTAATAAACGCTCCTCATCAGACTCAAAATGAAATTCAAATTCATTCTCATTCATTTCCTCTTCACCGGATTCAAAATCATCCATCTCAAGTTCTCGTATTCTTGGGCTTTTCTGAACTTGTTGATTGTTCTACCGTAGAAGAATCACCAACCACTTCTACGTCATCATCATCATCATCATCATCAACTCCATCAACAATCCATTCTTGCGCTTTACTTGCATCATTTGTCAATAAAACATCAATGTGTCTTTCATTTTCTCTCCCTTTCTTGTTCAACAACCTTGAATTGAATTGGACATAAACTAGATTGTTTAATCGACAAACATCTAGTCTATTCCTCTTCTTGGTATGTATCTACAAATAAGAATGACAAATTTAAAATATTGTAATAAAGAATAATAAAATAATAAAAAATATATTAACATTTAAATAATTGCTTACCCCTTCAAAAGCATTCCAATTCCGTTCACATCCAGAAGAACTAGTGGTCAAATTCAAAATCCTAATAGCAACTCTTTGTAAGTTAGGTGTTGAATGACCATAATTCTGCCACCATTTTGCTGAAAAATAAATGATACATATTAATAAATCAACAATTCTAAGAACTAACTATAATTAATAAATCAACAAATCTAAATTTACCTGGATCATAATTCACATCGTTCACAGCGCATCCTTGAATTGCAATTCTTTTCCCAAAACTCCCTCCTTGTTCTTATAGATTGACAACTCAACATTCATAATTCTATTCAACAAATCAAAGTCATCATGGAAAAGCACTTCAAAACAGTTGATAACTCCATCTGAGACCACATTATCCAAAATAAGATTGGGATCATTATAGTGATAATACGGATTCAACAGATAAGCTAACAAATGTAAAGGGGAGTCTAATCTATCTCTCATCTTTGCATCAACTATCTCCAGAATTGGTTCATAGTTTTTGGGACAATTAGATAAAGCAACTTTGATGTCTTCTTTTGCTTTTAAAAGCTCGCCATATAAAAAGCCCATTGATGGCTTACTATCCGCATCGGCAATTCGAAGCACATGAACCAAAGGAGCAAACACTTTCAAGCATGAAGTCACACCATTCCAAAAGCCAATACTCAATACAATTGAGTAACATGATTTTCCCTTGGCAGTCTTAGACCATTTGCATTCATCCCATTTTGAGCTAGTAAACATTGCCTTCAACTGTACTTTTTTCTCGACTAAACTTTGCAAAGTGAGAAAAGATGATGTAAATCTTGTAACACCTGACCTTATGATATCTCTTCTTTTGGTAAATGACCTCATCATTGCCAGAGTCTTGTGGTGTGCATAGATGAAGATTGTTAAAGCTTTGGCTTGATCAAAGATTTTCTTGAACCTAGGTAGCTTTGCTATGCCTTCAAGCATCAAATTGATAGTGTGTGCAACACATGATGTCCAAAACATACCTGACCTTTTCTCCTTCAACAACTTTGCTGCTCCCATGTTATTTGATGCATTGTCAGTCACAATTTGGATAACATTATCTGGCCCAACAAGTTTAATGCATTCATCTACAGAGTTAAAAATCATTTGACTAGTACGTGACACATCCGAAGACTCCTTAGAAGAAAGGAAAGCAGTACCTTCTTTAGAATTAACACACAAATTCATGATACTTCGCCTTTTTCTATCACTCCAAGCATCAGTCATGATTGAGCATCTGTTGATAGAATTTACTAATCGTGTTTGTTATGTGGCTCGTTATAGGGTATTAATCATATCAAACAATAATTCAAGAATTTGTTCTTGAGTCGATAATATAGAGAGAGAAAGTGGAGAGTTTAGGGAGAGAAAGCTTGTTGTATTATGATTGAATTCTTGTGTGAATAGTACAAGAGATACCTTATTTATATGTGTGTAAGTGTGAGGTGACACCTTGTGAGCCTATATGGCTTCCGGTGTTGACGATGGTCCGTAACCTTCGTCTTAATCCCTCACAATGCTCCTTTTATAATGCTCTATGCTATTACACATACATATCCTACTTATGCACCCGTCATTTGGGCTTCTTGGACTAGGCGAGGTCCTTGGCGAGGTCCTTTGCCTTGTGCGATTTTTAGGGATGATGCAGCGGTGGACCTCGGCGAGGTCTCCTCGGATAGGGGCGAGCTCCCTCTCTCGAGGGGTAGCTCGCCCGTAGTCTTTCTTCCCCTAGTGCCTTTGGCCGCTGATCTCGGCCTATCGGGAGCTCGGGCGAGGTCCCCACCTACCTCGCCGAGGTCCCTTGTGTTGGCCTTGGTTCAGACCAATGACCTAGCTTCCGCCCACCTCGGCGACCTTCCATGTTGGCCAACCCTGACGAGGTTGGCCAATCCTGATGAGGTTCTCCATGTTGGCCAACCCTGGCGAGGTTCTCCATGTTGGCCAACCCTGACGAGGTTGGCCAACCCTGACGAGGTTCTTCATGTTGGCCAACCCTGACGAGGTTGGCCAACCCTGGCGAGGTTCTCCATGTTGGCCAAACCTGATGAGGTTGGCCAACCCTGGCGAGGTTCTCCATGTTGGCCAACCCTGACGAGGTTCTTCATGTTGGCCAACCCTGACGAGGTTGGCCAATCCTGACGAGATTCTCCATGTTGGCCAACCCTGGCGAGGTTGGCCAACCCTGGCGAGGTTCTTCTTGTTGGCCAACCCTGACGAGGTTCTCCATGTTGGCCAACCCTGACGAGGTTCTCCATGTTGGCCAACCCTGGCGAGGTTCTTCATGTTGGCCAACCCTGACGAG
>JAPKLY010000035.1:186522-311649 GCA_026898435.1 Prunella vulgaris | reverse complement strand
GTTCTTCATGTTGGCCAACCCTGACGAGGTTCTCCATGTTGGCCAACTTCTCAGCCTTGGTTATTTATCCTTGAATCCTTCATTAGTAGTTCACTTTAGTTCGCCTATCAACAACATCCATTCTTTTTCCATTCATCTTCATGTGGCTTGATTTTATCTTTTACTCTTTCAACTGCTTTCTTCAACAATGGCTCCCTTAGTTCATACTGACTAGGAGGTCTCCATCCTCTACCACACTGATCAAGTGCCTCTACAAAGATCTTGAAGGTATCATTGTCAATTGAATTGAATGAAATACATGCTTCATACATCCAATCAGCAAGGTAGTCTTTCATAGCATCTGATCTTTCTTTCCAAATGACATTTGTGATAGTTTGCTCCCTCATTGTCTTTGCTACGTTTAGAGATGCTTCAGGATTGATGTTCGTAGCAAACTTGTCCATAGGACCAAGAGTATCAGATTTCATTGTGCTCTCCAACTCCAGGGAATCTCCTAAAGAACTTGCATTTTTTCAAGGACCACAATTTCTCTCAAGTCTTGTTCTCGTTCTCTCTGTCTTCTCTTTTTGTTCTTTCTCTCATTTATGACATTTCTACACTTTGCTTTATCTTCAGATGAGGACTTCGTGCATGCAACAACATTTCCAGGAATGCCGGCAATATGCTCTTTGAGTCTACGAATATCAGCTGACACAACTTTCCCACATAACTTGCATTTTATCTTGTCAAGATTTTTTGGATCATTTAGTATGACATACTCCCAACCGACATCATTTGACTTTTGCTTAAGGGCTACCTCCATTTCAGATGTATCATTTTGGGACGAGTTCGGAGCGCTTGGAGATGCCATTACCACTCAATCCTCAAAATATAGAAAATCCTACAATAAATATATACATAACATTAAATAAGTGAATATAGCAAATAATCAAATACCATTAACTAATGCAGTAAGTTTTAACTTTTAAGAAAGCTTTTAATATAAAGCAACAAAATAATATAAAGAAAAATGTTTCAACTAAATATGTGCTCAAGTTCTCAGATTCATCAATCATCAACAATAATTGTTCACTAGTCACAACTAAATTAAAAATGCCCAATTTGTCTTTATTCTTCCATTAATCCAACTTCTGAGGTTGTACTTAGACTTCAGTATTTAGTATTTACTCAAATTTTCTCCATGTCACAGACTCACAGTGTTGCTTATATGCCCCATGTTTTGCACTTGCTTTCAAATTTCAATAATCTTTAGGTATTGACGTATTGTTCACACAAAAATGAAAACCCTAAATTTAGTAAATAATAAATTTAAACCCTAAAAGGCTAAACCCTAAATTAGTAACTAATTAATTGTAAATAGGCCATAAATAATTAAATACCAACACACAACATCAATGATTCGAAGGAGGTTGAAAAATCATAGAAAAAATAAAATAGAAAGAGAATGAGAGGGAGTAAAAACCTAAGGACGACGACCTTGCTCGCTTCCGTGGACTGGCGCAATCTGAGAAGGGAAGGGCAAACTGTTGTGGGTCTGTGGCCTGCACGTGCGAACGAAGGGACGGACGTACGGTCTGAGAAGAGAAAGAGGCGCTGCTCTATTTTTCTTTTTCTTTTCTGTGTGTGTACTGTGTGTCGTGAATGAAATTTTGATTGATTTTTTATTTTATTTTTAATATATTAAGTTATTAACTTTATTAGTTTATTAGATAATATATACTGAAAGTCTGAAAAAAAAAAAGGTGCATACCTCTTGCTAAACGTCGCCCAACCCGTTTAGCAAAAAATAAACATCTAGCCCATTCACTCAAAATCGGTCCGACTAGGCACCTAGAGCCGACTAGTCAGCGTCTAGGCGCCGACTACATGAAGAAACATTTTTTTCCACCGACTACAGGAAAAATGGGTCGGCCAAGGCCGACTTTTAGAACACTGTCTGAAGGTTAACCATTAATAGTCATAAGTACTATAAGACAAATAGTATAATGGACAATTTGTGTGTGTGTGTGTGTTTGTGTGAGAGAGAGAGAGAGAGAGAGAGAGAGCATTATCATAATTCAAAATTAAAAAAATTTCCAACAGATAGTTGATGACTCTCATCCATAAATAGAGGATCAAACCTAAAGGAGCAACAACAACACTCAAGCAATCAAGCAATCAATCAAAGCAAATGTACAATAAACATCTTTTAGAGAGTTTTTATTTTCTATATCAGTAAAGTGATTAGACTGTTTTTTGTTTCACCTAGAATAGTTTATCCTTGTGGAGCTAGTTCTTAGGGGAAATCTTTGTAAAAAATATTTGTGATCACCAAAGTCTGTGTGACTTAGTGAATTTGACACTTGTGTGGTATAATAGTGGAAGTATGGGAGTTATAATACCTCTGAACCACTACAAATTGTTGTTATTTATTTATTTGCTTTACTTGCCACTTACATTCTTTTACATTTATCTAATTGTTTTAAATCTTTTCATCAAAATTTTCAGAACTCACAGTTGTAGACTTTATAGCAAGGTTCCAAGGTTGCTTGAATAATACTATGTTCATCTCCCCTTGCTCGCCAAACTATAGCTCATACAATCCTTTGCCTATCGGTGCTGCCTTCAGAGAGTTTCGAAGCTGCCATAACCGCTGGAGAGTAGCCCAAATTGGAGTTCCCCATGGGCTTCTTCCCCACGAATCTGACTACCAACAGGTTATCGGGTTTTGTCAGGTCCTCCTCCTCGATTTGGAATGAGTTTCCTTCCGACTTCGAGAGAGTTAATTTCCGGCATAAGGCTTTGATATTCTCCATGATTTCCGCCTTTGGTTCCAAGTTTTTATTGTAGCAGTAGATTCTAATTGTTCCTTTGCAATTGAGAGTAACCTCAAAGGATCCCACTCTTGTCGTATAAATAGGCCGAAAGGGTGGATTTAGAGCAATGGGTAGCATAACTTACCACGATCTTGTCAAAAAAAATCTGTGGAAGTTGAATCGTCTCGAACTGGAGTGGTTGAGAGGGTAATCTGGCCAACAAAATGTGCGTAGGGTAGGCTACCGAGATGACGATGGCTATGCAGCCACAATTTCTAGGCTGTGCTTATGAATGATTTTAAGCACACATGAATGCTCATCTTTTGTCTCGTATTTAATATGTCCTAAAGGCCACATCAGAGGTCTTATTTATAGTTATATTCCATTTTTCTCTGATGAATATTAAATACCAGCATTCATTATTGTTCAGGTTATTTGACTTAGGACCTACTCTGCTAACGGTTGTGTCAGACCACATAGACCAATCATAAACTGTCATGGGACACTCTAGGTGAGTTTAGTATATTCAATACTGACACGACCACACTTATAACATACAAACATACGACAAGTTTAAGTAAAACTCAACCTGAAAACCGGCTATAATTTTTTTTTAACAATTTCGATTTTGACAGCATAACACTATATAAAACTTGACAACCTGCTCACATCCCAACAACCCGTTTATATTCACAAAGCCAGTTTCAAACCTCACAAACAAACTGCATCACCTCCAAAACATACAACAGAATACAGAGTTTTACAATATGATACAATAAAAGCTTAAAAGAGACACAATATCCTACAATAGAAGCAAAATAAGCCACAGTTCTTCCCGCAGGTCGTCATCTATGTACACTGCAACTCAAAAAGCCTGCAAGAGTGCCACAGCTACTCCAGTTTCATCACCACGTTACATATTATCGGGATTACCTACAATGCATAAACTAAATGAGATTTATAAATCTCAGTAAGTAGAAATTATGCATGATGATGTGATTCTTTTGAAAACCTCCCCATGCACTATCTTTTGAAATCACCAATTTATTTATGAAGACTCTCCCAGGGCCCTATCTAGACACACTGTTATACACCGGCACGAGCACACAGCTCCAATATCCACATCATCAACTGAGACGGTGGCCTACACCAGGTTTTCCCAGGCCGCCTCTTCCGAATCGAACAACCAAATGAAACGGTGGCCTACACCAGGTAGCCTACACCAGGTCGCTTCTTCCCAGGTCGCCTCTTCTGAATCGAACCAAATGAAAATGTGGCCTACACCAGGTTTCCATATTGGATTTCCCTGGGTCGCTTCTTCCCAGGTCGCCTCTTCCGAATCAAATAGTCAAATCACAATAGACGGTGGCCTACACCAGGTAGCCTACACCAGGTTTCCATATTGGGTTTCCCTGGGTCGCTTCTTCCCAGGTCGCCTCTCCCGCCCAATGTGTATAATCAGTGGCCACTTTCAGAAAATCAATTAATTTTCAATGCATGATATGCATGGTGCTCGTGCAATCAATGACATTTAACAACATTCACAGATTATTGAACTCACAGGTTCAGTCCACATCAATGATGGAGCTCACCGACTCCTTCAATATCACATATAGAGCTCACAGGCTCATTCCGCGTCACATAGAGCTCACAGGCTCATTCAACATAACATATAGAGCTCACAGACTCATTCCACATCAAATAGAGCATATAAGCTCATTTCCACATATTCACAGGACATAATTCACATATTACAATCTATTCAAAATCACATGTTATCACTTAAACATAAATAATTTACAAAATAATATGTTTATGCATTGCAGTGCAAATGAATTTCTACTTACCTCAAATCCGCAAGAACGTCGATAATATAAACCCCTACAGCACCCTAGCACCTTCTCGTATCGTATCTAATAACAATTAATTACACATACTATTCAAATCTACTAAATAACTAAAACTACTCAAACTTTCACCTAATTAATAAAACACTACTAAATTTTATGCACAAGAATTACCTGAATTAGGCTTTTATCGAAACAGGTCGAATCCTCTTAATTAATTTTTTTTTCTTCTTCCTCCTGCGTCGCAAGTAGAGATGTTAAACTGGCCGCGGGCTGGCGGGCCGGCCCGTTTAACCCTGTTTTTTACAGGATTAGGTCAGAGCATATGGCGGCCCGTATAAAACCGGGCCTTTTTTGCCCGGACCGGTTAGCCCGCGGGCTAAACGGGCTAGCCCGCCAGTTAACCGGGCTGGCCCGGTAGCCCGGTTTTTTTTAATTAAATAAAATAATTAATATATAATATAAGTTAATTAAATTGGAAAGTGATTGTGGGATGTGGAGGTGTGGGCCGTGGGCCTGTGTACTGTGGCTGTGGGCTGACCTGATTTCTCCTCAGTTGTGTTACATAATTGTAAACTTTATTAATTATATTTTTATTAATTATTAATTACTAATTCATTATTAACTAATAACTTAACTACAGATTAAAATAAAAAATAAGTAAATAAGTTAGATCTCAATTAATTCAAAACTTTTAGGGATGTCTGAACTTTAGTTATTAAATCATTAATTCTATTTTATATTAAATTTTAAATTTGTAAATTTTTTTTACCCCTAGCCCGTTAATGGCCCGTTTAGCCCGCGGACCCTAGAGTTAGGGTTAGGTCCGAATATATAGCGGCCTGTTAAGGATGAACCGCTAAGGCCCGGGACCATTTTAGCCCGGAGCCTTGTAGGATTAGGACCAGCCCGTTTAACATCTCTAATCGCAAGCTCCTGGCGACCCTTTCTTCTTTCTCAAGTTGGTTTGGATGTGTGAAATGAGTTTGGGGCTTACTGAAGCTTTGGGATATTAAACCAAAGTCCCACCGCCTAAGTCTTTTTTTTTTTAATATTTATCTTTAATATTACAAACTCACAATCGTGGCTAACACCTACATACACACATATATCTTACTAAATATTAACCGTCCACTACACATATCTCTATACATATTATATTAATAATATATTATATATATAATATATTTAATTAATAAACTTATTTTGTTTTATTTTTAATTACTACAATTAATTCTTAATGGTTTACACTTAACTTACACCACTAATACCCAAATAATTTACACAACACATTTACTCAAATAAAATAAACAATGACCTTTTTTTTTTAATAAACAAATAAAGACATATACCAATTCAATAAATAATTTAATTTTTAAAGGTAAAATAATTAGCACAACATCACAAATAACATATGAGTAATATAAAATGTATTCAAATAGTAAATAACATGATAATAATTAAAGTTCACATCCTTCAATACTATTGTTTCAATAATTAATCTAATAAATAAACATATTTGCATAAATAACATAAAGGAACTAGTGTAGCGATTTCATTTCTAATATTTGTAAATCAATAATTATTTCAATAAAATCTAAATAAATTATACTTGACTTCTTCGTTACTCGACATGTAGAAGCATACAAATAATTCAAAATTTAAAACAAGATAGATAACACAAAAATACAAATAACACCTGAATAATATAAAATGCCCTCAAATAATAAATAACATAATAATAATTAAAGTGCACACAAAGCATAAGACATTTATAATTAAACAATTGGCATATAAGTAAAATAAATGGAAGCAACACATGAAATATATTGACCAATGAATAGTGAGAAGTTCAGGTATAGTTATCTTGAAACTGGTCAAATCCTATATGTACAGAATTTTCTGCTCACTTAGCATGATTTTTTGACAATGATACGGCCGAGGCAGGTAGATATGACGATTAGAATCCTATTCGTTAAAGATCTTCACTAGTATCTTCAACTGATATTTCCTCTTAAGTATTATGCTCCCAGATACTCATTTATGATCTTCAGAACTGTAGTCTTTGCTTGCATCTTTCTTACAGGCTTGCTCTCCGCTTCGGCACTCGTAACGTTTCTTTTATTCTAATCGTTGGCCAGCTACCACGTAGCATGATCCAAACCTGACTAAATACATAATTTATAAATGATCTATTCATGTAATAAATTATTAATAAAATAACATACTCCATTTAATATATAAATATATATTGTAAACCGGGAAAATACTAGGATTATAATTATACAATTCTATTGATTTCATATCATTTGAAACTTTAAATATTAACTTTTTGAGTTTTTTTTATTTATTTTTGTATATATTTGGTATTTATATATAAAAAATAGAAAAAGTGTATTCACTGAAACAAGTGAAGTGCACTTACTTTGTGGTGCAAAAGTGAGACTCGCTCTCCAATAAAGAGAATAAGTTAATTTTATCAATTCTTTTTTACTTTATACCAATAATTTAATTTTTTTAAATTAAATTTTGTATCTATTTTTTACACAATGTTTATCAAATTATTTATCTTCTAATTTTTTAAATTTAACATATATATTACACATATAAAATAAAATTCAAATTTTAAATATATATTTTTATTGATAAAAGATTACATAATATCTGATGATGGGCGAGCAACACTTGATTCAGGTAATGATGGCCCTAATCACGACTAGATAAAGGGCGAGGAAGAGGGCACCGGGTCAACAAGCCTACAAGACCAAGTCAAAGTTGCTCGCCTCCCTGCTCTCCCACTACTCCTGGG
This sequence comes from Prunella vulgaris, assembly GCA_026898435.1. Taxonomy (NCBI): domain Eukaryota; kingdom Viridiplantae; phylum Streptophyta; class Magnoliopsida; order Lamiales; family Lamiaceae; genus Prunella; species Prunella vulgaris. The sequence continues at coordinate 304,198 of JAPKLY010000035.1, read as the reverse complement.
AACACAGGGTCAAAGCTGCTCACTAGACTGCTCGCCTGAAGACCCACACCGCCCTAGAGGAAGAGGCGAGCAGAATGAATGGTATTTTAGTCATTATAGGGCTGTTAAATGTATTAAGGCTTAAAAGATTACAAGTGTTAGGACACATGTCACATTATTAAGCTAATTAGCCTAATTAAATGTCACATCACACATGGAAGCCTATTGTTAGGATATTCTTGTTAGATGTTTTGATGATATGATAAACCAATCAGCTTGTAATAGGACCAGCTGAACCTGTTAGTCAGCTGATGAGTTGTAAGGATTAGATAGGTTTTAGTAAGGAGGAATCAACCTTGCTGTCTAGAAGATCCGAAGCTTTCATAGAGAAGAAGACCAGCTAAGGCCTTGAGGACTTAGCCGACCCTAGAAGACAAAAGACCTGAGCAGCTGACACTGGAGTTTCAAGAGTGGAACATCAGAGAAGTTAGATCAGTTGATATCTGAAGATCAGCTGACGCCAGAAGATCAGCTGATGTGTGAAGATCAACTGATGTGTGAAGATCAACTGATGTGTGAAGATCAGCTGACGCTAGAAGATCAGCTGATGTCTGGAGATCAGCTGATGCCAGGAGATCAGCTGATATCAGAAGATCAGCTGAGCACGTCGCAGACAAGACAAGGACCAAGGATCATATTCTAGACCAAGTTCAAGATACCAGCTAAGGTGCACCAAGCAGAGTTGCACATCAGCTAAGGTCCAAGTATCAGCAGACCGATACATCAGCTGAGGAGACAGATCAGCTGAAGTCTTGTGCTATGCCCAGATTCTACGGAATCGCACAAGGGTTGACTTGCGACAAACGAGAAGATTCCCAGAATAGAAGGTCAATCAAGGGGACAAACTTGATTGATTGGAGGTTCGCAAAGATTTTCGGGAATCAAGAAGGAGATTCAATCAATCTCAAGGATTGATTGATTCCTAATTTATGGGATTTAAGATCTCTAGTCCTTCCAACGGCTAGTTGACTTGATCCTATAAATAAGAGTTCAAGTGAAGATTTCAAGTACGGAAATACACGCATTTAAGCTTGCCGAAACTCTGTCAAAATCTTCACTCGTGCTAAAAAACCTTTACTCAATATTAATCCATTGTAAGCTTTATAGAAGCGGTTAGAAGTCGATTGCTTTTAGCATAAGACTATTGTAAGAGAGTAGTACTCTCAAAGTGAGTAAGTGAGTGAGTGAGAAAGATAGTGGAGAGACCCACAAGTCCAGTTGGATTGTGGAGAGTGGAGTAGGACCTTTTGTCCGAACCACTATAAATTCCTGTGTCTCGTGCTCTTTTTATTCTGTTCTTTATCTGTGCACAAATCACTAACAAAGGTTTTCACAAAAACGTTTCCGCACTCAAAATACACAGCGCACAATTTTCAAAACCAGACTATCTCAAGTAGTCTGTTGTTTTTAAAATTAAGCCAATTTGGAAAAAGGTTTTGAAACCTATCAAGTATATTCAACCCCCCCTTCTAGACTTGACTTAGTGTTTCTTTCCTCAAAACCTGCCTTTGGGACCAACAAGTGGTATCAGAGCTGTGTGTCCAAAAGACCACAGCCTGAGAAAGCTTTTGGTGGTCACCTGGACAGATCCCTGAAAACCCTTTTAGAAAATTCTGTGTGCTTTTTAACTAACCACTTGCAGATATAGCCTCCTACAAGAAGAGTGGATCCAAGACGAAAGGAAGCTGCCTGAATTCTCCATTGAAGACTACGACTATTGGAAGTTCAGAATGGAGAACCATCTTGGAGCCATTCATGATAAGATGCTAGATGTTCTGGAGGAAAGGCCAATAAAATTCTACTAGGAAGCAGTAAATGATGGCAAGACTCCAAAAGCTGAGATCAGCGAAAGAAGGAAGCCAGAGAAGAAGAAGAGTGAACTAAATGATGCTGAAAGAAAACTCTTCAATATGGATCAAGTGGCTAGGACAGAAATTATCGAGACACTGTCTAAAGAGTACATCGAAAAGATCAAGACTTGCAAGACAGCTAAGGAGACGTGGGAAAAACTTTCCTTAATGTGTGAAGGGACTGATCAGATAAAGGAGAACAAGCTCCAAGCCGTTCTTCACACCTTTGACACATTCAAGATGAAAGCTGATGAGTCAATTGATCAGCTTGACATGAGATTGACAAACATCTTGAATAAGGCAAGCTCCTTAGGGAAGGAATACTCGGAGAAGGAGATCAACAACAAAATTCTGAGATCTCTCACTCCCAGATGGAGAGTGAAGGTGACTGTGATCAAGGAGACAAAGAAATGAGTCATCATACACTATTATCTCATCTGAAGGCACACGAGTTTGATATCCAAGAAGAAGACCAAGAAGATGAGACTCCAACTTCATCAGCTACAAAGAATGTTGCATTCTCTGCTGCAACTGATAGTCAAGAGAAGTCATCTACTCCAGAGGACATGAGTCTAAAGGAGCAACTTGCTTTGTTGACCAAGAAGTTTGACAAGATGTCCAACAAGTTCCAGAAGTACAGATCCCATTGGAAGAAGAACAAGGTTGACTCTTCCAGGAGGTACCAGAAGTCATCTGATTCCAGAAGATCATCAGATGAGCAGGAGACTAGATACAAGTCTCCAGAGAGAAGGAGGGAACCAAGTCACAGGAGAGGAGGAGATAGTGTATGCTATTCTTGCAACAAGCCAGGGCATCTCAGCTATGATTGTCCTCAGCTTACACCAAGGGAGAGAGAGGAGAAGAGGATCAAGAGAGATCGTAGATTTGCTGAGAAGAGAGCTCTGCTGGCAGAGGAGGAGAAGCAGGACATCAGCTCATCCTCATCCTCATCCTCATCTGATTTTGAGTCAGAGGAAGACATCTGCCTTATGGCTAAGGTAGAAGAGGTGAATTCTCATACCCCCTCTGTTAGCTCATCTTACTTTCTACCTACTCTATGGAGTCAGATATACACAAGTTGTTATCTGATCTCCAATCCTCCTTAAAAGTTTGTTCTAAGCTGGAAGATGAGAACTCTAGTCTGAAAGTTGAAGTTCAAAGCTTAAGACAGGATCTGGAAAATGCTAGACTGCCAGTGATATCCTATGATTCACATGCTAACAAGTCTGCTGACTTAATAGCAAAATGTGAGGAACGGGAGAAACTGATAGAAAAGCTACTTTCTGAGAAAACTGTCTTAAGTGAAGAACATAATCGGCTGACAGCTAAGTTCGATGAACTCTTCAAGCAGAATGAACTGACAATTAAAAATTCACAGCAGCTTCAGCTGAAAGTGGACCAGCTGACTAAGACAAAAAATGCCGTGTCTGAAATAGCTGAGTCCTCACAAACTGTGAATGACAAAAAGGGTCTTGGTTATCCTAAACTCAAACCACAAAAGAAGAAGAAAGGTGACAGTGGGCTAATTAGGGATCCTCGGAAGGGTAAAGGGCCAGCTGAGTCTGCATCTGTATCAGAAGGGCAAAAGAGCAGAGGGACAGAATAGGTCCCAGCTGGACAGAAGAGCTCTAAAGCTCAGAAGTCTGCTGGAGATCAAAAGGTTTCAGCAGAGCAGAAGAGTACTACAACTCAGAAGCCTGCTGATAACCAACATAAGTCTAAAGCTCAGAAGCCCCAAGGTCAGAAAAGAAATCCAAGTCATAGCTCTGCTAAGATAAGGAGACATCAGCAGAATCAGCAGAGGAATGATAAGCCTGGGCCATCTCAGCAGGGTAAGCCCAAGCGAAACAGATCTCAGCCCTGGGTTACATTTAACGTAACCAAAGTTGGCAAGCCTTCACCGGCTAAAGTATATGAGTCATTCAGAGGCTCAAGCCGAAACTATCCTTTTGAGCAGCCCACCTACAAGCCTTCTGTTATCACTCATCGCCCCAGAAGAGATCCTCTGAGGGAGATGATTTTTGTGGACAAATATGGTAGAAGGTTGAGATCTCCTAAACCTCATAAGGATGATCTCTACCTGTGGATCCAGAAAGTGGAAACTAACCAATCAGGACCCAAAGAAAGGGTACCTAAAGTCTGAATTTTAATTTCAGGCAGACTCTAGCCCAATAGAAAGAGGAGAAGCCAAGGGACATGTCTGGTACATTGATAGCGGATGCTCAAAGCATATGACGTTCGAAAAGCATCTCCTCCAAGACTTTGTGACGCTTGATGGGCCTAGAGTTGTGTTTGGTGACAACAATTTTGGAGTCACCAGAGGAGTTGGTACTCAGCTGATCAAAGGAACAAGGGTTGAAGAAGTCTACTATGTAGATGAACTGATGCATAATCTTCTGTCAGTATCCCAATTCTGTGATAAGGGATATTCAGTAAGATTCTCTAAAAACTCTTGCCTTGTTATTAATGATTTAAATGAGCAGTCGCTACTAACTGGCCTCAGAAGAGGTAATATGTATCTTGCAGATTTTGCAAGTTGTCCAGCTGATTCTTGCTTGGTTGCTAAAGGTTCAGCAGAGGTCAGCTGGCTCTGGCACAAGAGGTTGGGTCATCTCAACTTCAAGACTCTCAACAAGGTTGCAAGGAAGGGTCTAGTCAGAGGTCTTCCAAATGAGGTGTTTGCATCTGATCAGAAATGTGATGCCTGCCAGAAAGGGAAGCAGACCAAAGCCTCATTCAAGGATGTGCAGAGTACTTCAACAACCAAAGCTCTCCAGCAGCTTCATATGGATTTGTTTGGACCTGTCTCACCTCTTAGCTTCAGTGGAAGGAAGTACACACTGGTGGTAGTGGATGATTATACAAGATTCACTTGGGTAGTGTTCTTGTTCAAGAAGAATGAGACCATGGTCAAGATGCAAGAGTTGTTCAAGAGGATTCAGAAGGAGCTGGACCTCAGCATAGTCAGAATCAGAAGTGATAAAGGTACTGAGTTTCTTAACTTTGTTGTTTCTGACTATTGCAGGGAAAATTGTATTCAGCATGAGACATCAGCTGCCAGAACACCTTAGCAGAATGGGTTAGTTGAGAGGAGGAACATAACCCTCAAGGAGGCAGCAAGGACCATGCTAGCTGAATATCAGACTCCTCAAAGATTTTGGGCAGAAGCCATCAACACTGCTTGCTACATTCAAAATAGATGTCTACCAGTCAAGAGACATGGCAAGACTCCTAATGAGATGTACAAAGGTAAATCTCCTAACCTTTCCTCTGTCCATATTTTTGGGTGTAGGTGTTTCATTCATGACAATGGAAAGACTAAGTTAAAGACCTTTGATGCTAAGGTTGCTGAAGGAAGGATATTCTGGAAGTAGCAAAGCTTATAGAGTCTTTAATAAAGTCTCTCTTTGTGTGGAAGAGACACCCCATGTTGTATTTGATGAATATATTCATGAGTACAGCAAGGAGAAGCTAGCAGAAGAGGTGGATCAACTGAATCTGCCAGACAAGCCAGATCTGATTAAGGTAGTGGTACCTAGGATTGAATCAGACTCAGATTCAGATGATGAGCCCAAATCAGCTGATAAGCCCTCATCAGCACCAGATGATGGAACAATGACTCCTGACACTAACCAAGGGGGAATATCAGACAAAACCCAAGAGGAGCAGACCATGGCACCTCAGAGGGGTAAAAAGAAATTGTCTGACTTCCCAGCTGAGCAGATCTTAGGAAATCCAAGTATAGGTGTTCAGACCAGAAGAAAGCTAAACTTGGGTGCTCAATTCAGCTGTTATGTGTCTCTGATAGAACCCAAGAATATCCATGAAGCTCTTGAAGATCCAAACTGGATTGTAGCTATGCAAGAGGAGCTAAACCAGTTTGCAAGACAAGAAGTTTGGACTCTAGTGGAGAGGCCCAAACATCAGAAGGTCATAGGCACTAAGTGGGTCTTCAAGGACAATAAGGATGAAAACGTTGTTGTGGTGAGAAATAAGGCAAGGCTAGTAGCCCAGAGGTATTCACAGTCAGAGGGGATTGACTATGATGAGACATTTGCTCCTGTGGCTAGACTAGAAGCCATCAGATTGTTTCTGGCCTATGTTGTTTTCAAAGGGTTCAAGGTATATCAGATGGATGTCAAATCAGCTTTTCTGAATGGAATCCTGTCAGAAGAAGTATATGTGGAACAGCCACCAGGATTTGAAGTTGGGAACAAGGTCTATATGTTGCAGAAAGCTTTATATGGACTCAAGCAAGCACCTAGGGCATGGTATGATACTCTATCACAGTTCCTGCTGGACAGCGGATTCAACAAAGGAAAGATAGACAAGACCTTGTTCAGAAAAGAAGATGGAGATGATATCCTCTTGGTGCAGATCTATGTAGATGATATCATATTTGGCTCCCCCAACAAGCAGATGTGTGATCAGTTCAGCACACTGATGACAAGCAAGTTTGAAATGTCCATGATGGGGGAGATGACCTACTTCCTTGGACTTCAGGTGAAGCAGATGTCCAATGGAACCTTTATCAGCCAAGCTAAGTATGCCAAGAACTTGATAGAGAAGTTTGGAGTCAGTAGCAGCAGCGAGACTAAGATTCCAATGATGGCAAACTTTAGCATGGATCCAGATGAGGCTGGTGAGATAGTGGATCCGACACACTACAGAGGACTTATTGGTTCTCTGCTGTATCTCACTGCCAGCAGACCTGATATTAGCATTGCAGTAGGGGTTTGTGCAAGGTTTCAGGCAAATCCTAAGAAATCTCATCTGGAAGTAGCAAAGAAGATTGTGAAGTATTTGAAGGGTACTTACAATCTAGGCCTCTGGTACCCAGCTGATGACAATTTTCAGCTAAGTGGGTAATCAGATTTTGACTATGGAGGGTGCAAAATTGATAGAAAATCAACTTCAGGCACATGTTAGTTTCTGGGAAGTAAGCTGATATCTTGGTTCTCCAAGAAGAAGACCTCATTAGCTACTTCCACAACAGAGGCAGAGTACATGGCTGCTGGTAGCTGCTGCTCTCAGCTGCTCTGGATCAGACAACAGCTGAGGGACTACCATGTGATCACAGAAGAGATACCTATCTTTTGTGATATCACAAGTGCAATAGCCATTACACAGAATCCAGTTTTCCATACCAGATGTAAGCATGTGGACATAAGACATCATTTTCTTAGAGATCATGCTGAGAAGGGAGACATCAGAATGGAGAAGATTCACACAGAGAAGCAGAGAGCAGATGTTCTTACCAGACTTTTAGCAGAGGTAAGATTCAGAGAATTAGTAGCAGAGTTAGGAATGGTAGATGGAGGAGCAGTTCTTTAGAAAGGGAGAAAAAGGTTTTCTAGGAAGTCAGCTGGTAATCAGCTGAGGGGGAATCTGCTGAGGTAGTCAGCTGATCCCTACATCAGCTGATCTGGTATGTCTCTTTAAATCTTTCGTGTTCTTTTCCTATCTTGTTTTCTCTAACTTGATCCAGGTATAAGTCATGAAAGTCAGACAAGGCCAACTTACCTCAGCTGATCCATGTTAGCTGACATAGAAGACCCAAATGAGCAGAAAAGATTTTCAAGAGGATTCTTCTTATCAGCTGATTTTGCCACGTCAGCTATTTGATAAGTATACTCCTTTATGTTTTAAATTATTATTTTGAAAAATTAAAAATCTTTTCCGAAAACTGATAAATCCCTCTTTTCTAAAATTATTTTTAGAAAATTGGCAAATAAAATCTTTTCACTTTCGAAAATTTGGGGATTTATTATTTTTTTCCAAAATTCGGTGTCAGTGGTAATTAATTTCTCACCGCCCATTTTATCTCTCAAAAAGTTTTTAATCATTACCTTTTTACAAAAAGGCAAAATTTTTAGGCGGCCAATCACTTTTTCAAAACCTGACACCTACGCATCACCTCTAAATTATTTCAAAGGTCTCTTAATCTGGATCGTTGATCTATGTGATGCAATATGCCCATCCACGATTCACCCACGATCTTGTGATCGGTTTTTAATTTTGGAAAACTGCTCATGCTCTAGATTCGTATATATACCCTTAAACCCCTCTCTAAAAACCTTTCTTCTCCAAAATCCCTCTATCTTTTCTATTATCTCGCCTACATATTTTTCTCTGTTCTTCTAAAATCTGTGCTAAAGTCATGGAGAACGAAGCCATGAAGAAGATGATCGAAAAGATGTATGCTGAGATGTGTGTGGACTTTGAGACAACTCGGATTCCAGAGATCAGGAAGATTCTGGATATTCTTCAATCTCGAAATCTGTGGCCTTTCGTCTCAATGACTCCTCCACACAACAAGACCCTGAACTACTATGCTTTCCACTTCCTGCTTAAGGCACAATTCAGCGCTAACTCTATTGAATCCCTTGTGGATAGTGTGCCAATAGTTTTATCAAAAGATGTTGCTATTGATATCTTTAGGCTTTCATCCACTGATGTTCTTCCCCACACCTATGATAGGTCCTTGAGAGTTACGTACCCAAGTGTAGGTTGATTTCAAGTAATAAAATTTTTCGGGAGACCGAGTGTCGAACCACAGGGAAATTTGGAAGAAAAAGATATTATCTACTTGAGAGGTTTCAATAAAGTAACAAAATACTAGAGCTTCGGGATTCCACTTTAGATAAAAATACTAGAGTTATGATCTTGGTTATCTTTGATAACTCAATCGAAATCTAACAATAAAATGATTTGAATCGGAAGATATAACTTTGAGCACATATAATACTTTTGAAAAGTACCTTTAGACCTTCGAACAAGTTTATAAAATCAATAGTTGATGTGTAAAACTAAGCATTTGTTGTGCCAATAAGTCTACAACAAATCAAAGTAATGACACATCAAAACCTCTCTTAAAAACTCTTCAAATGACTAAAGGATTGAAACTTTGAAAATCTTTATTGAATAACCAAGAACATTACTAATACTTTACTAAAGCTTCATCCCTAACTCTAGTAAAATATTTAGCTACTCATACTAATACAATAAGAACTCATATTTCTAAGAGAGATACTAGACTAAGATAGAAGGATTATAAGGAAAATGGGATGCCTTCAAGGGTTGCTAAAGGGCTCTTTATATAGGCTCCAAATAGTGAATCATGGAGACTTTAGGAACCAATTCACATGACCTGTAAAGATCAGTAATTTAATTGCCCTTGCCGTCCGAATTTCATCTTAACTTTTGAATGAAAGTTGTAGGCCGTTGGATTAGCTTTCCAAGGAGTCTAAGATCTCAAAAATCGGATCTCTAGATTGTGAATTATGACCATAATAGTGAAGTTGGTAAAACTGGATTGTTTTTCTCCGCGTATTTATGGTGGTCTCTTGAAAAGCAAATATCTCAGCTTGCACAAAATCAACGCCTTTAATATTTTTACTGTGTCTTTATGAATTTCTTGGCTAACCAATGGCTTTGGTCTTGTGTAAATTGGACTTTTGTGTGAATTATGGTGAATTGTTTCCCAACATGTGCCCTGAGATGGCGGAATTCTGAAGCCCTTGCATTGATTGTCATTTTGACCATTGAAGCCGGAACTTTTGACACTTGAGCCCTGAATACAAGTTGTAGAGAAACGAATTAGTGATCAAATACAACTGGAATTGGTTCAATTGGATTTGTGAGGCTCCATATATTGTGCAAATACGAAAATGTGTTTTCAGTCCAAACATTGGACAGAAATGGAGTCTTCACTTTTGAGTACAAATACAATCCAAACTTATAAAATTGGATCAATAAAACGTCTTAAGTATTTAGTACATTGTCTTAGGTGTTCAATATCATAAAATTTGGATAAGTATAACTCCACTTAAGACCTCAACAATATACAATAGACATAATGGTAAGGTTGAATTATACATACATCTCTTATTTATATAGAAAACACAAATACTTATAACTAATTGGAAAGTGTGAAATTATATATAAATATGCTAAACAATACATTATATTACACAAAATAATACATAATATAGATAAAATATATGCATATTTAAACGCTAATCAACCTACAAGGAATCAGAACATCTGATCACTTTCCAGATGATGGCGAGAAGTAGTCAGAGAAACAAGACCTCAAAATTGAAGAAAAATATGCTGAGAAGAAGGTATCGGTTTTTTATGGATGTTGTGAACAAGGTCATTCTTGCTGAGCAGGGGAGTTTAGATGCTTTGACCAAACTTCGCCTGTGTGTGGCTCGCACCATTCTTGATGGAGTTCCAGCAGATTGGATGAGTCTGCTGTGGTTTCGCTTAGAGCAGAAGTCCAAGAGATGTGTTGCTGAGGTTGTGAACGGTCAGCAGATGTACAGTCTGAAGTCCAAATGATCAATGGCCACCAAGATTACTATAATCTTGAGACATCTGATGCCAGAGCACAAATGGGATAAGGAGTGGATTGTTGAATACAATCATACAAAGTTCCTTAGGGGAAGCAATCTGGAGGTCATTGGAGTTGCTGATTCAGATTCAGCAGCTGATCCAGCACATGCTGCTCCAGGCCCTTCTGCTGGCACTGGCAGGAAGCAGAAGAGGAAGGCTTCAAAGCCTGCTGGTAAGAGTGAGCAGCGTAAGAAGTCAAAGAGGGACACTACCCCAGTTCAAAGAAAGTTGTCCTTTGACTCCGATGATGAGGATGATACTGATCCTTTGAGCAGTTTGAAGAAGAAGTCTCCAGCTGCTACTTCATCAGCTGCAAAAGCCACTTTGCTGGTTGATGAGCCCTCTGATGCAGAAGAGGAGTCAGCAGAGGAGGAATCAGTCGAGGGGACTGGTTCAGAGGAGAAGACTGCCTCGGATTCTGATGGAGAAGAGGAGGAGTCAGAGGAGGAGGAGTCAGCAGAGCTATCGGTTGCTGAAACAGAGGTAGTTCAGTCCTCTTAAGAGGCACCATCAGCAGACACACCTATTGCTGCCGAACCCATCAGGTCAGCCCAACCCTCTCCCTCATCTGATCCCCCACATACTCTCTTACATTCCCCATCACCACATGAATCCCCAAAATCACAAACTTCTACACACTCCATACCCCCAGCTGGCAATGAATCAGATGAGGTAGCTGCCTCTAGTGAGCCTTCAGCTGATCCCCAACCTTCCCACCCTGAACCCATTGACCTAGAAACTCCCAACTCCCCCACTGAAATGGCCCAACAAGCTCGTTTATCTCAACATCGTTCAAAAGGGTCTCTTGAACGAGGGATGATCATCACTGCCCTAGCCCACATTGCCCTATACATCCCAGAGCTCAACCCCTATCCAGCTTATCAAGACATTCTAGCCGATGGCCTCGCTTGGGCTCAGGCAAGAGAGGGTCCAGTTACCTTCTTCCTGGAACTAGTAAAGGAGATGGGTGAAGCTGCCTTCACTGAATGGGAAGAAGTTTTGATGGATGCTTTGGAGGTTAAAGCACCATCCCAGCTGACCTCTCCAGAAGGTCTTCGTAAGGTGGCTCGGCTCTGCTGCTCAAAGATGGAGTAGCCCTGGATTGCCCAGAAATGGTGGCTTATGAGTTCATCCCTCCAACAGAGGACTTCTCCATATCTCATATTGACCAGGTGACTCCTGATATTCTAAATATAATGAAGGAGTATTTTGATGATCATATCAGGGAGGTCAAGGCCACTCTGCTGGTGGCCAAGTCTGCTGCTCCCTCTCTTATTGAGCAGCATGTCCATCAAGTTCTGCTGGACCACAGAAACAAGCTCGGGGATGCTCTTGAAGACGGCCTGTATGTTACAAGGAAGGAGCTCTTTTTCTCACGGAAGAGGATAGAGCAAACAACCAAGGTATTTATTGATGATGCGAATGCTTCCTTTTCTGCTGAATCTAATAAGATCAGGTTACTGACTGCTAATCTGGAGAAAGAAGTTGATGAATGCAAAGATGGTCAAGAGGACCTTAAAGCTGTTGTAGCAAAGCTTCCCACTTCTCTTCCCTCTTCATCTGTCATTGATGATATAAAAAAGGGGGAAGAGAAGAACTCAGCTGACACTCTTGCCTTGCAAGCTAAGACTGCCTCTCTTAATGCTGAGATGGCCTCCCTGAAGGCTCTGCTAGTGGAGAATAATGGAGTTTTGTCTGCCAGGATCCAGAACGTTGAAGAGTATGTTAATACTCGAAATCTGGCTCAGCAGATGAGAGATCAGAAGATGGCAAAAGCACTGCAGAGGAAAGAAGAAGAAGAGGAAGCAAGGGAAAAACAAAAGCGTATCCTGAACGCTGAGCTTGATGAGAAGTTGGCCAGGGAGCTGCAGATGACTGAGAAGGAGACTCCAGAGGAGAGAAACAAGAGACGTGAAAGGGAGATGAACGATCAACTGGAGAGACGATATCAGAGGAGGATGAAGAAAGAAGGAAGAGCAGTGCCCCAGAGCAGACTCAAGGGTAAGTTTGTTCCTGGAACTGACGAGCCTCTGATTGATGGATCTATTGAGATCTTCACTCCAGACATGAAAGAAGACATGATCTCACTCTGGAGAACCATCAAAGCTCGTGCATTCATCCAGTTCTATGTGCTCAGAGGAGAAGATGCCAGATCTACTGAAGAGAAGAACAGAGAGTTCAGAGATTGGTTAAAGGAGAACTATCCAATCTTCTTCAAGTTCATCACTGGAGTCATGGTCAAGCTCAGTGCCCAGCCTGAACTTCCCGAGCTTGAATTGTTTCCTACTCCTACTGATGCCAGTGGAAACCTCGACTGGGGAGAAGTCCGAAGGATCTGGATGGACATGGTGACGCGCTTTCTCTCTACTCTCCCTGATACTTCAGTGCCTACCCTGAAAGCCATTGAGAAGAGATTCCTGGACTGGATGCAGGTACCTATCAGTCTCAAAAAACCCTTGGTGTAATAGTCCAGCTGAGTCAGCTGCGGGTAGGTTTCTGATATTTTGTAACTTCACTGTTTTGATTAATGAAGTTTATATTCCAGACAACTTCTTGTTGTCAGTTGCTTTTATTTTTCTGTCTAAGAGATCTTATCTAAAGATTTTCTTCTCTATCCTATTTGATCTTGATTAAATTTGTTTATCTTTTAAGATCAGCTAAGTTGGTTTTGAAATCATCAAAAAGGGGGAATTTGTTAGGATATTCTTGTTAGATGTTATGATGATATGATAAACCAATCAGCTTGTAATAGGACCAGCTGAACCTGTTAGTCAGCTGATTAGTTGTTAGGATTAGATAGGTTTTAGTAAGGGGGAATCAACCTTGCTGCCTAGAAGATCCGAAGCTTTCATAGAGAAGAAGACCAGCTAAGGCCTTGAGGACTTAGCCGACCCTAGAAGACAGAAGACCTGAGCAGCTGACACTGGAGTTTCAAGAGTGGAACATCAGAGAAGTTAGATCAGCTGATATCTGAAGATCAACTGACGCCAGAATATCAGCTGATGTGTGAAGATCAGCTGACGCTAGAAGATCAGCTGATGTGTGAAGATCAGCTGACGCCAGAAGATCAGCTGATGTTTGGAGATCAGCTGATGCCAGAAGATCAGCTGATATCAGAAGATCAGCTGAGCACGTCGCAGACAAGACAAGGACCAAGGATCATATTCTAGACCAAGTTCAAGATACCAGCTAAGGTGCACCAAGCAGAGTTGCACATCAGCTGAGGTCCAAGTATCAGCAGACCGATACATCTGCTGAGGAGACAGATCAGCTGAAGTCTTGTTCTATGCCCAGATTCTACGGAATCGAACAAGGGTTGACTACTTGACTTGCGACAAACGAGAAGATTCCCAGAATAGAAGGTCAATCAATCAAGGGGACAAACTTGATTGATTGGAGGTTCGCGAAGATTTCCGGGAATCAAGAAGGAGATTCAATCAATCTCAAGGATTGATTGATTCCTAATTTATGGGATTTCAGATCTCTAGTCCTTCCAACGGCTAGTTGACTTGATCATATAAATAAGAGTTCAAGTGAAGATTTCAAGTATGGAAATACACGCATTTAAGCTTTCCGAAACTCTGTCAAAATCTTCACTCGTGCTAAAAAACCTTTACTCAATATTAATCAATTGTAAGCTTTATAGAAGCAGTTAGAAGTCGATTGCTTTTAGCATAAGACTATTGTAAGAGAGTAGTACTCTCAAAGTGAGTAAGTGAGTGAGTGAGAAAGATAGTGGAGAGACCCACAAGTCCAGTTGGATTGTGGAGAGTGGAGTAGGACCTTTTGTCAGAACCACTATAAATTCCTGTGTCTCGTGCTCTTTTTATTCTGTCCTTTATCTGTGCACAAATCACTAATAAAGGTTTTTACAAAATAGTTTCCGCACTCAAAATACACAGCGCACAATTTTCAAAACCAGACTATCTCAAGTAGTCTGTTGTTTTTAAAATTAAGCCAATTTTGAAAAATGTTTTGAAACCTATCAAGTCTATTCAACCCCCCCTTCTAGACTTGACTTAGTGTTTCTTTCCTCAAAACCTTCCTTTGGGACCAACACCTATATATAGGCCAAATGTAACCATTTGTAAGGATTTCAATCCTTAATACAAGAAACCACCTTTACTACTATTTCTTTCTCTACAACTCTCTTATTCTTAATTAATCATCTTGTCTTGATTATTGTTTGGAGGAATTCCACAACTAATTAGCCACATAATTAAACTCGATTATAAAATTCCTTCAACAATTGACTCTAGAAGGAGGGCTTGAACCTCCGGTTTGTAAAGAACAAGTGAATAACATCACTAAGAATGTTTTTGTTACAAACAAAAATAAATTGGGTGATCCAGAGGTTTGAACCACACAAATTCAGTACAATAATTCTCATCTTCAACCACGTGCATGTAAAGGATTATAATTCTTTGCATGCATAGCTAGAAAAAGTGAGGATTAGCAAATTTTTCTTTTTGAGAAATCAAAACTAGGAAACTAAAGAAAAATCATGGAGGTTGAAGTTGGTTCTATAATCTGGGTTTACATTTGCAACACGAATTGAAGTGAGATCAACAGTAAGCCTATACTCCATAACTGGACATTTGTGGAGATGAGACAAACTCGGGAGATATGAGTCACGTACCACATCCACGGTAAGAAGGTGGTGAGGAAGAAGCACCCAGGGGTACCAGTCTGGCGGGGGACCCTCAAAACCTACACCACTTCCCTTAGCACCGGTGGAATCTCGGATTGAACTAGTGCTCGAGTCCATAGTAAAGACGCCAAAAGATGTCGAGCGAGCAATGATAATGCTGAGAGAAATTCATAGGAAAAAAATACAGGTTGCTCGCCCACCTTTGATATAGGATACTCCCACAGAAACTAGGCAAGATACTACTCGTGAACAAACAAGGGCAACACACAGACTCAGGAGCAAGAGGCGAGTAGCGGGCGAGCACACCTACCTGACCCCAAGGGGAAGCAGAAAGTTAGTGATCGATTGGGACCCAAGGACGACAAGCAGAGGGCGATCATGGGCACTCCAGCTGGGGGAGATCAAGGGGAAGTCTCCGTGAAAGACTGGAACATTCGTACACAGGAGGGTGAATAGACTCTACTCGATCACACGATCATGAATATCAATCAAAGATGCACGCCCCAAGAAGGTCGGTATAGGAGAGACTACGAATTCCAGCAATCGATAGGCTAGGCCCACATGGGGTGAGCAATCTACAAAGACCACATAGAGAGACTACTCGAAGTGAGGACTGCAGGAAGCTACTCGCTGGTGAACAGCCAATCCTGAATAGCCTCTAGGAGGGGAGTCATCTCTGAGCGAGATAGAGAAGTTGAGGCGCGCAGTAGAGGATTTACGCGAGTAGGTGGCGAGCAAAGAGAGAGTAGAGAGCTTGACCTCATTGCCTACATCCCCCTATCAACAACAATCCTGATGGCCCCGATACAGAAGAAAATACAATTCTCCGCCATAGCACTGTACGAGGGAGAGTTAGACCACAAAGTCCATATATCCAAATATGTGGACTTCATGATATCAATGGGGGTCTCGGATGCTACTCAATGCAACAATTTCCCTTTAACCTTGGGAGATAGGGCCCACATGTGGTTCTCAGCTGTGGCACCAGGATCCATTTAGTCCTTCAGACAACTCACTCGGGAATTCTTATCGTACTTCTCTAAGTTTGGAACATATCTAACTCACAAACACAGGCTGGAAAATATCACGCATGGAGCTGAAGAGATAGACCAGCAGTACCTAGAGAGATTTGACAAGATACTATTAGAAGGTGAACTTGTCAGTGAGGGTACCAAGATTGTGGCGGTGATGGCCGGTTTGAAGAAAGGTACAAATCTTTAGAAGAAGATGCACTTTCCCCCCAAAAAAAAACATATGCTGAGTTTCGTCACAAGGCTGAGGTGTATGTAGCGATGCAAGAAGCCCTCCAAAGGGAGTTGCGTATGGAAGCTGAAGGTAAAGAGAACGCGAAGAAATCGAGTAGTGGGTACAAGGCCCCAAAGAACTTGAAGTCATTTGCAGAGGGTGACGAATACAAAAAAAATTGAACCAAGTATTGACCACGACTGTAGAACATGTATATACAACAGTGAAGGATCGGAACATGCGTTTAGCTCCCCGAAGGATTTGGCAGGACATGAGTAAGCTTAATCTGAATAAATACTGCGCCTACGACTAGAGCCTCGGCCACGTCACTAGTGAATGCCAAGGTATATATGAACATAATCTTCAAGAAGATACTTGATGTTAGGGGACTACGAGTCATACATAGAAGATTGTAATCATAGAATAATGGGGTTTGGGGAAGCTGTAACCATCCCCCTAGGAATGATACGACTCTTAGTCAAACTTGTATCGGTCGAGGACTCACAAAAGAGACTGACTAGGTTGATAGACTTTCTAATTGTAGATCAACAATCTTCTTATAATGGGTTCCTCGGCCGCCCTTTTATTACGGAATTCAAGGCCACATGTTCAACTTACTACTACTCTATAAATTCCAAACACCCAAAGGTGCATGCACAGTGAAGGGAGACCAAAAGAAAGCATGGGAATGCCTTCTAATGATTAAGAAACATGTCACCCAGGTATTGGTATACGAAGAAGAATCACAATACCTATTTGAAGATTCAGTATACTACACGTTATTCCCGTGGAGACAGAGCCAATGGAGGTTGACCACCAGCAAAACGAAGAAGATGTTAACCAAGGTACACAGTCGGACCCACAACAAACTCACAACATAGAAATTGATGCAATACCTAGAGGTGACCTACTATAAATTTCGGAGGCAGTGGGACCTTGCCTTGCTCCAGTTCCCACAAGCACAACAAGGAAGCAAGACGATCTCGATACCCACATTGGATACGAACCGCAATTTGACGGAGAGCCAGACCTTGAATGTGAAATTCATGATTCAAGGTGGAAAAACAAAAAACAAAGGGCCACCTCCATCGAAGAGTTAAGTACTATCAAGGTTGATCCCAACAGAGAGGAGCTTGAACTATTTATCGGTTCTGAACTACTAGAGCTCCACAGGATGGAGATGGAGAAATTCCTCAAGGCCAACCTAGACGTCTTTGCCTGGTCACATAAGGACATGATAGGGATACCTCCAGAGGATGCATGTCATCGGCTTAACATAGATCCCGGGAAGAGACATATGCACCAAAAATGAAGGAATTATGGCCCCGAGAAATATGAAGCACTCACGGTGGAGGTCAAGAAACTGTTGGACAATAAATTAATATAGGAAGCCTTATGACCACAATGGATTATAGACCTGAACGCAGCATGCCCAAAGGATAATTTCTCATTGCCCCATATTGACCAGCTGGTGGACAATACTATTGTTGGTCCCTCGTCTTGATCTGGTCCTCGTCTTTACTGCATACGGCTCTTTAGCTGGATTCTTTCTCTTCCTACAACTTCATCTTCACTTGTATCAGCTACGTTGGTCTCCTATCTTCAAGAATCAGTTATGTCTTCAACGAGCTCAGCTGATCTTCTTCTCTACAAGTACCCTTGGATCTTCTAGGCTGCAAGGTTCCCCCTTACATAATTGTTTGCCTAAATTGTATCACACGCAAGTGTACGTGGTCATAATAGGAGTAGTATGATAACCAAGTTTAATATCGAACACAGGGAGATGAGAGATTGCAAAATATGAATGTTGTTTAAGAATTGAAACTAAAGAAACCAATAAAAGGGAATGTGTATTTATCTACTAAACTTGTCAAGAATGGTAAACTACCTATCACCTTTTTAGCAAAAGTGAGCAAGTGTTGGAGACATGTATTAGTGTACTATCCTATGTTTCATCTGGTCTTCATATCACTTAGTCATGCATGATCAATTGGATAATCAATTAGGCAATGCCTCTTTAAGGTGCTTAGGTTTCCCTAATAACACTATAAAACTCTAATTGTGGTACCTATTCACAAAGGGCAACTCACATTGTCCTAGGAATTTCATCAAACACCTAGAATGCATGGCCTTATAACAAGAAGATTAAGGGAAAAGCTCAATGCTAATTTCTAGCTAATTCCCTAATGGCCCAAACAATCAATTAAGCATACAAAACATTCATTCATATCAACAATTTAGAGAATCAATCATCCAATATCTCATAACAATCACAAGATCAATAAAATCACCATATTACTCCATAAAAATCATACACCATAAGAGAATTAGCCCATGGCTAATTGGAAATGAAATACTGCAATTAACAATGTAAACATCATATCTAATCTCTAGTACAAAAGAAATCAATGGAAACTTACCAATACAAGTGGAATTGAAAAACTCTCTACAAACCTCCAAATACTAACTCTCAATCCGGAAAGTGAAATACGAAATTGAACCGTAGAAACGTAGGTTGAATCGAGATGAGAACGTAGGAATAAACAGATCGAAAATATAATGGACGGATCAAAAGTAATCAAAGTTTGAAGTTGCAAAATCTAGTAAACCCACTTAGTAACTTCCATTAACCTTTCGAATCTAAGAAGAATCTAAGAAAATGAAATTGGAAAGTGAGAGAATGTCCTTGGAAATCTGAGCTTGAAGTACTTATAGTACCCTCCATGCATTTACCAAGATACCCTTCATTTAAACACTCAAAAGACGAAAATAACCCTGAAAATCCGAAATGTTGAGTGGCGCTCGACCAAGGGCCTAGTGGTGTCGACCATGGTCGATACCCAGCTCGATCAGAGCTTAAGCACTCGAGCCAGAAAGTGGCCGCTCGACCAAGGCCCTTCCGGTGTCGACTAAATGGGCTCCGGTGTTGACCAAGCTCAGTTCCGTGCCGATCGATCCTAGACTTCTCGTTTTCATCATATCTTGAGTTCTAGAGCTCCGATTGACTCGATTCTTTTTCCGTTGGGACTCTTTCTTCGAAATTTTCGACATGGTATATCAATTGCATCAATTGGCTTGACTCCAGAAATCCAGACTTTTATCAAACTTGCTCATTTCTTCCTCGTTTTGATTGTTTTCACCTATAATCACAACTTTCTAGCCAAAAAGGGTTAAATGCACAATATATAACATAATAGGGTCAAATATGAACATAAGCACATCAAAACCATGTAGAATTGATAGCAAAAAGATGCAATTATGACCCTAATCACACCTCAAACTAGATTATTCCACGACCTCGAGCAACGAAACAATAAGATAGGGGAATAATTGTATCAATGAAGCATCAAGCACACATCAAATGCCATGGAATCATCACTCAATATCAAGCAAATCTAAGATACAATATCATCTAATCACCCATCAATATCAAATCAATTAACACAATATCAAGTCAATGAGTCAAGATCCTCACATGGAAGTGTATAGCTCAACTCTCAAGTGTTTGAGGTTCTCTCTAACATCACACAATTGTACATCTACCACCATAAGCTTGGCTTGAGTCTAAGTTCTCCACCACTTGAAATGACAAATCATTCACACATCAATGAGGACTTTATAAGGTTGTAGTGTTGGCTCTTTGGTAGGGAAGGATACATATGTATAAAAGTGACTAAGTATGATTAGTAAAACATAGAAGGAATCAAGTAAGAAATCATTCACCTCTTCATGCAATTGTGCACACATTCTTCATGCATCTTCTAAATCACACTTTCAAGAATCAATATTCCCTTTCTTTGCAACTCTTTAGCCATATTCACAACAAAAGTCAAACTTGACCATATTTTCAACAAAAGTCAACCTTTTTCTTATGCTTTGCTAGCACTTGCCTTTCTTTCCACATCAATCATGCATAGAATATCTTTCCACTTCGGCCACCAAGTTCTTCATCAAACTACCAATCTTCCTTCCTTCTTTTCACTCTACTAATCATAGGGACAAGAGAGTTCCAAAAAGGAAGGAAAATGGCTAAAAGTGTGGTTAGCCAAAGGAAAGGTCTATAGGCACAAAATGGTAAGCAATGGATCATAATATCAATGGTAGGCTCATAGGGCAAAGTGACTCAATATTGATCAAAGAAATGCCTCAAATCATATCATGCAAACTCTTCATCTAATGTAGTCTCAAATAAGACCCAAGCCAAGTTCTAGAGTAAAATGCACATGTGTGGAACTCACATCAAGGAATATCATCCGTTCAAGATTGAAACGGGCATCAAAAGCTCAAAACTCACGGGATAAGGTGATCATGACTCATATCATATCAACAATGCTCATATCATTGAAATCTCAAGAATCATAGAATTCATAGCATCAATGACAAAACAAGAATCAAGAGATAAATCCATTACACATAACATGAACTTTCAACTCATCCACACAATCATAAACATATCTCAAGCACCCACTACTCAAAGTTAGCAACAATAATCTAAAAATTAACGAGCAAAACAAGTCATCCTCAAAACATAAGGCATCATGGCATAGTAGTAGTACCAAAAACAATCTAAGCATAGCATTGCAATGATATTTGCAAAATGAACACACCCCCCAAACTTTTTTGGACCATAGGTTTAAAAAGTTTGGCAAAAGTGAAGTAAAGATCATGCAATGCACAATATCAAAACAAACTACTCAAAGCGTCGTTAAGAAATCCAAGGCAATTCATAACAAACTAAGTAAACTAAGCTACAAAGCAATTAAATAAAACAATCCACACAATAAAAATCCTCAAATGGAAATGAAAGCAAGAAAGCATAGGAGAAATAGTTACCCATCCTTATGAAGTTAGACCGAAGTTTTCACTTCACGAAGGAGGGTTCCTAGGATAAGTGAAGTGCCCCTCACTAATGTGCCAATCCATCATCGCTCTTTCTGTAGCAAAAATCTTCTCAATGTTGGTGCCCATGGTCATCATGCTCGATTGCATCGAACTCACATCTCTACTAATTGAGGCGACGTTCGTATTTTGAGTACGATAGTTATCGGTCAAGTTGGTCACATCCGAGCAAAGATATGAGTACTCATTCTTGAGCTCATTAACATCTATCCTCAGTGATTTCACCTCATAACCCCACTCGTTTGAGCTTAAACCTCTAAACATGCTAGCACTTTCTTGATCAAAGTAGTTCCTCTCTTTCTCTTGCTCTTCTTGTACCTCCTCTTGTACATGAGAACTAGATTCACCTCGTGCTCTCTTGTTAGTCATACGATTGAATTGCTCCCTCACTTCAAGGTGGGCGGGAGAGTCAAGTTTTAAATTCTCTACTTTCTTAATTGTGAGCAAATCATACTCAAGTAGAGGGAAAAAATCTTTACTATTCATCCCAACAACACAAATCACATTCAACTTCTTCTTTAGCAGCTTTGCCCTCACCATGTAGCTTAGATTCACACGTTCACATACAGCTCCCTCTCTTGCCGGTGACGGGCTCACCCTTTGAGCAATCAAGACTATCATACCGCCATAAGAACAATTTGTCCTTCCAACTTGGTAAATGAGGTTATTGAGAAGATATGCTCCAAAATCGGCCTTCTTGGATTTCAACATCGAGTGCAAAATGAATAACTCGTCATTTCTCACTCTACTCCCTTCAATTCTAGCAAAAATAGAGTGTGCTAGAATCTTATGTGCATAGGCCAATATCGGATTAGCAATAACGAAAGCTTTAGAACTTTGAGCAATATACTCACTTCCATCCTTGCTAATCATATCCCACACTTGTTGAGCTCTAGTGAATTTCTCCCATGCATAGAAGTTCCACTTGTTCACGTTCTCCTCACAACCAAAGAATTGATTAATTTGGTTGGTGGTCAAGACATGATCCTCATTGTTGATTCGGAATTTTGCCTTAATGGGCACTCCTCTATCCTCGATGACAATAAGTGTGCTCAAGAACTCTATATTCAACTTACTAAAAGAATCGAAGTGTTGAATATCAAGTAAGCCTCTCCATCCAATATTCGAGAATAACTCTTCCACACCATCACCGAAACTACACAATATGGTAGTCTCCTTGTCGAAGTATCTTCCGGTGTAGAATTCAATAGTGCTCACTTTCTCAAATGCTTTAAAATACCCCTCATTATCTTCAAAATACAGCCCATGATGTGAAGGCTTATCTCCACATTTTTCCAAGCATGCTTCCTCCAATGTGGCATCATTCCACCCCCTATTAGACCTTGAACTCGAAGCTTTACCTTTTCCTTTCCTCGTCATGGTCTACAACAATGCAAAGCATTAACAAGAGAGAATAATGACTCAAATACATCATCCATCTAGTGCTCATTAACAAGTTAAGAATGAACAATGGGGTCTTAATACAAGAATTAAGGAAATAGTCATGCACAATACTATTCATGCCAATGCTACTCACAATAAAGCCTCAAATAAGCAAAATCAATAAGTGGATTATCCAAGTAAATCCAACCTATTATCAATATAGCTCAAGATTACTAGCATTAAGCACAACATAGTGATAAGAATTCAACTTTTGCACAAAACATTCCAAAATCCGTCACTTTTTCTACCCCCAAAATTCAAACTTCAATTAAGGCACTAATACTCACAATTGACATGCAATTGAGCTCCCATTGGATTACCCATCAACAATATAGCACAAATCAGTCACTAATTGCGCAAAATCAATCATAGAATCAAAAAACCCCAAATCATGTATAAGAACCCTAAAAGTAGAATTTCCAATTCTAGAAAATTAAACCATAGAATCTCTACAAAAAATACAAGAAATAGAAAGAGGAGAGTAAGAGAAACATACCTATGGAAGGAATTAATGAAAGAAGATGTAGAATTTGAGATATAAGAATTTTCCTCCTCCTCCTTCTCCCTCTTGGTTTTGAGAGAGTGAGTAACAAGAATCTTGTGTTTGAGTGTGTGTGTTTGTGTGTGAAAAAGGGTATTTAATGATGTAGAGAGATAGTGGGTCAACCTTGGGAAGAGTGGTCAAAATTGGACCAAAAGTGGTCAAAATCTGGATTTCTAACATGTCGCTCGACCAAGGCACTTGGCGTGTCGAGCTTGGTCGACACCCAGCTCGAGCAGAGCTTAAGCGTGCGAGTTAGTGTCCGGCACTCGACCAAGGGCCTTCGTGTGTCGACCAAACTACCTTGTTTTCCAACTTCGATTTTTCCCCATTTTTCACCTTTTTCTTGCATTTTTCCTACACAACACAACTCAAAAATCCCAATACATCATCCATAATCATCAAGCATTCACAATTAAGTCATGCAAATTGAAAATTAAGCACGAATCACACCCCCAAACTTTTTTGGATCAAGAATCCTAATAAAGTTTGGAAAGAATGATTAATCAAGATTTGCTACTTAATAAACCAATGAATCTCTCAATATCAACTCATAAACCAAATAACAATTAAAACCTATCCAAAAATGCACTCCTCTAATCTATTCTTGTTCGAATTAATCACAATCAAAGAGCAATTATTCACAAGACTATTAGACTAAAATTGGCACACTTACTTTCAAATTCCAAAATCATGAAAACAAAACAAACAACTAAACAAAAATCTAACAACACAACAAAACAAAGGATACTAAAAGGATATCAAGGATGGGTTGCCTCCCATCTAGCGCTTGGATTTAACGTCCCTTAGCCGGACACAATGAAGCTCAAGTGAAATCGATATCAACAAGAGTTGAGTGACTTACCTCACTGAACTTTCTCCTCCAAAAGTTTCCTCCTTTCAACACTTTCTTCACCCCCTTTTTCTCTTCTATATTCACCTTCCTTCTCTTCTCAAAAGGATCATCAACAACAATCTCTCTCTTGAGATCAATAATGTTCACCTTTATCTCTTCATGCTTTCCCATATGATCTCGTAGTAATTTGATAACATCTCCTCCAATCTTCTTTGGGGAACTCTTGGAAGTATCATGGATCGAAAAAGTGGCTTGATATTTATCAAGGCATCCGAAGTAGCAAGAAAAGGTCTCCAAAAAATGATAGGATTATCACCATCTTCCTCAATATCAAGCACAACGAAATCGACGGGATAAATGAACTTTCCCACATGAACTACCACATCCTCTAACACTCCTCTCGGTCTCACCTTAGATCTATCGGCCAAGTGCAAATCCATCATAGTTAGCTTCAAATCATGCAAGCCAATCTTTTAGCAATAGAGAGTGGCATCATGTTAACACTTGCTCCTAAATCACACAAGGCTTTCATCTTTTTACTCCCTTTGATGTGGCAACTCAAAGTAAAACTCCCCAGATCTCTAAGCTTTTGTGGTAGATGTTTACGTATCAAATCACTACTCTCTTAGGTTAGCTTAACCATTTCAGGCTTATTGGATTTCTTCTTCTTTGCCATAGCACCCTTCAAAAACCTTGTATAATTGGGTATTTGTTCAATAGCTTCATGAAAAGGCATGTTGGCATACAACTTCTTGAAAACTTCAAGAAACTTTTTGAATCTATCATCAAGTTTATCTTTCAATCCTTCTGAAATTTCCACCTTTTCTTCCTTATCCACTTTCCCTTTTTCCCCCTTACTCACCACATCCCCTAGCTTTCCTACCCCCTTAACTCTATCATCCTTCTTCTCCATCCTCACGACTACCCCCATTCCTCTCTCATCACCCTTCACAAGACAATCTACCCCCTTACTACACATAGCGTCTTCCACCAATTCATCATGGAAACTCTCTATAGTACAACTCTTCACCACCTCACCTCTAGATTCAATACTAGTAGCAATAGCATTATAATGCTCTCTAGGGTTAGGTTTGGTGGTTGAGGGAAATTTACCTTTATTGACATGAGGACTTAATGAGGTAGCAAGTTATGCCATTTGGAATTCGAGACTCTTGATTTGATTCCCTTAAGATTTGTATAAACCATCAAATTTCCTATTGGTCTCCTCATGTCTTCTTTCATTTTCCACTCTCATGTCCTCCATCTTCTTCAAAATTAATGCCAAAGTGTCATCCGTGCTTCCTCTTCCTTCATTGTTCGGTGGCTTCGACCCCGGATCAACCCCCTAAGGTAATTGGATTGCTCCCTTAGGATTTGAATAGGAAAAGTTTTCGTGCCTCCGATTTGGGTTGTAAGGCGGATTGCCTTGATTGTTAGGATACAGACCTCCTTGTTGACGAAATGGAGGAGCAATGTAAGACCTTTGATTGTTGGGAAACGAGTTATTATATTGGGGTCGTCCCATATAACTCACTTCCTCTTGGCTCGAAGGTGTAGGAGAAGGTACACTTTCCACTACATTCACTTGCAACGGAGTAGGGGTTTGGCTTTGTCCTCCATATACTATAAGCATCATATTCTTCATGTTTTCCTCAAGTAGAGACACTCGGTCGCCCGTTCCAACGTTAGCTTCTCTTTGAAATGCATCGTTTGCTGCAATATTTTCAATGATCTCATTCACTTGGCGTACCGTTCTTGTCCAAATAGATCCCCCGGAACATGAGTTCAAATAATTCTTATCCCCTTCATGAAGTCCTATCGTGAATGTCAAAAGAATATCCTCCTCTCTTAAGCCATGCTGTGGACATGCCAAGAGTAGGACTTGATACATTTCCCAAGCACTAGAAATAGTCTTTCTTGCCTTGACGAATTTTTTTTATTTCTTTCCTTGCCTTAGCATCTTCGACAGAGGGTAGAACTTCTTCAAGAATTGCAAACTCAATTCCTCCCACGTCGCAGCTTTGGGGTTCATAGATGGAATCCATGTTTTAGCACGCCCCTTCAAGGCAAAGGTAAAGAAATGAAGCTTTTTCTCATTGTTAGACATGCCCTTGTACTTGATAGTGTTGCAGATTTCCATGAAATTACTAAGATGGACATTCAGATCCTCTTTGTCGCTTGATCCCTCAAAATGTGACTCTTTCAACATCTTCAAAAGGTTGGTACTCAACTCAAACTTCTCAGCATCAATAGGTGGTCTTTCAATACCATCATAGAATTCATTCACCCTTGGCTCAAAATAATCTCTAAGAAGTGGTTTATTGTTATGGTTTTGAGTTGGATGGACAATTTGTGGTCTAACATTTTGTGATGGTGGTGGATATGGGTAGTATGGATAGTTATGAGGTGGTGGTGGGTAGTAAGGTTGATGGATTGGACAATTTGGAAATTGGGGTGGATAGTGGTGATGTAGTGGTTGGTTTTGTGGTGGGTATGGTAGATTAGGATGTGGTATAGGTTGGGGTTGAGGAACCTCTCTTTGAGCCAAGTGCTCAACACCATGATGCACTTGTTGTCTCATTGGCTCTTCATCTCTAACTTCATTCACATTGTTCTCCATATTAGCTTCAATAATTCGAGCTTCTCTTCTTCTTCTTCTTCGTAGGCTTGTTTTAAGATCCGAATCAAAGGGTAATAAGTCTCCCCCTTGACTCCTCGTGTGCATGTACCTACAAGAAGCAAGTATCAAAACTCACCAAAGATAGTAACGAAAAAAAATTTCAAAAATAAGAAAAACAACAAACAAACCAAACAAGTAGCCATCTCCCCGGCAACGACGCCAAAAACTTGTTTGCCTAAATTGTGTCATACGCAAGTGTACGTGGTGGTAGTAGGAGTAGTAAGGTAACCAAGTTTTAATCGAACATAGGGAGATGTTAGATTGCAAAGTATGAATGTTGTTTAAGAATTGAAACTAAAGAAAGCAATAAAAGAGAATGAGTATTTATCTACTAAACTTGTCAAGAATGGTAAACTACCTATCACCTTTTTAGCAAAAGTGAGCAAGTGTTGGAGACATGCATTAGTGTACTATCCTATGTTTTATAGGGTGTTCATATCGCTTAGTCATGCATGATCAATTGGATAATCAATTAGGTAATGTCTCTTCAAGGTGCTTAGGTTTCCCTAATAAAGCTCTAATTGTGGTGCTTATTCACAAAGGGCAACTCTCATTGTCCTAGGAATTTCATCAAACACCTAGCATGCATGGCCTTATAACAAGAAGATTAAAGAAAAAACTAAATGCTAATTTCTTGATAATTCCCTAATGGCCCAAACAATCAATTAAGCATACAAAGCATTCATTCATATCAATAATTTAGAGAATCAATCATCCAATATCTCATAACAATCACAAGATCAATAAAATCACCATATTGCTCCATAAGAATCATACACCAATGCATAAGAGAATTAACCCATGGCTAATTGGAAATGAAATACTGCAATTAACAATGTAAACATCATATTTAATCTCTATTACAAAAGAAATCAATGGAAACTTACCAATACAAGTGGAATTGAAAAACTCTCTACAAACCTCCAAATGCTAACTCTCAATCCGGAAAGTGAAATACGAAATTGAACCGTAGAAACGTAGCTTGAATCGAAACGAGAACATAGGAACAAACAGATTGAAAATCTATGGACGTATCAAAAGTAATCAAAGTTTGAAGTTGCAAAATCTAGTAAACCCACTTAGCAACTTCCATTAACCTCTCTAATCTAAGAAGAATCTAAGAAAATGAAATTGGAAAGTGAGAGAATGTCCTTGGAAATCTGAGCTTGAAGTACTTATAGTACCCTCCATACATTTACCAAGATACCCTTCATTTAAACGCGCAAAAGATGAAAATAACCCTGAAAATTCGAAATGCTGAGTAGCGCTCGACCAAGGGCCTAGTGGTGTCGACCATGGTCCAAACCCAGCTCGATCAGAGCTTAAGCACTCGAGCCAGAAAGTGGCCGCTCGACCAAGGCCCTTCCGGTGTCGACCAAGCTTAGTTCCGTGCCGATCGATCCCGAACTTCTCGTTTTAATCATATCTTGAGTTCTAGAGCTCCGATTGACTCGATTCTTTTTCCGTTGCGACTCTCTCTTCGAACTCTTTGACATGGTATATCATTTGCATCAATTGGCTTGACTCCAGAAATCCGGACTTTTATCAAACTTGCTCGTTTCTTCCTCGTTTTGCTCTTTTTCACCTATAATCACAACTTTCTAGCCAAAAAGGGTTAAATGCACAATATATAACATAATAGGGTCAAATATGAATATAAGCATATCAAAACCATGTAGAATTGATAGCAAAAAGATGCAATTATGACCCTAATCAATAATACCTATCTAATCTTGGACCACTCATCAGCTAATTAACAAGTTCAGCTGGTCCTATTACAAGCCAAGTAGTTTTCATATCATTAAAACACTAACATCAGATCCTAACAAATTCCCCCCTTTTGATGATATTAAAACCCCACTCGGTTGAGATCAAATGCTTAAACATTTTATTCAAGTAATAGGACAAAGAAGCAGATCTTTATATAAGGTCCCTTAAACTGAAAGAAATAAATGTTGCTGACAACTAAAAGTTGTCTGAATAAGTAAGCATTATATTCAAATGAAGATAAAAAAGAACAGATTACAAGTATTTATCCTCAACTGACTCAGCTGAACTATTACAACTCTTATCAGAGTAGACTCTTTCTTTCCTCAACTGGTACTTGAGTCCATTCCAAGAACTTCTTCTCGATCTTCTTCAAGGCTTGAGGAGACTTGTCTGGCAGACTCTCAAAGAATGGGACAACCAGATCCATCCACATCTTGTTGATGGCCCGCCAATCTGGTTTGACTTTGGAGTCCGCTGGCATCTCAAAGTACTCAATCTCAGGTAGGCTGGGCATGAAGTTTAAGCATTTCCTTCACAATGCATTTGTAAAAGATGGGAAATGCCCCGAGACACCAGCTTCTGAACTTTTGTTTCCTTATCCGTTCGTCTTTGATAACATCACGAATGATATAATCTGGATGAACACCTGAATCTTGACTTTCCTTCACTCAGCTTGAAATTTCTCTGGAAGAACAGATAGGTGGACTTCGATTACTCCATCTAGCAGAGGCTCATTAGAGTCAGTGTGCTCTATTCTCAACTTCTTGGCATGAGTCACATTCTTCCCTTCTTTCTTCATTCGTCTAATGTATCGTATGTTCAGAATCTCTGCCATGTCCTTTTTGTTCCGCCTATCTCTTTCTTCTGCAGTCTCATGGACCCCTCACATCTGATCTTCCTTTGCGAACCTTAGGTCTAGTTCAACGTTTATTTTTTTCTTTTTGCCGCCAAGCACTTCTTCCCTTTGAAGCGTCTAGGCCAGTTTCAGAAACTTGCTCTCCATCAAACGTTTTCTAGCATCGTCCTTGTCCATGATATACTCTTCAATATTTTCCATCCTCGCTGACATTACACCAAATTCACTCTTAGTGTCAGCTTGGTTGTACTCCACCAGCTTCATCAGGGCATCTACTTGAGCTTTCAGTTTTGCGATCTCTGCCGAGTTTTCCTCTTCCTCTTTTTAAATATCAGCAACATTAGCAGCAGAGGGAAGAGTGGAGGGTAACTTGACCATCTTGTCCCGCAGTTCATCTTGGATGAGAACACTCCTCTTAGTCTCATCGACCAAGTCATCCTTCAACTTATTCACCACCACCACCATGTGGTTTTTGAAGGTGTCTAGTGCTTTATTCAATTTTTCCTCTACCACCTTCTTGAAGGCCTTCTAAGTGAAGAACTCAAATTTGGCTTCTTTACCAGCTCCTCTCTTTGATCTTTTACAGCAGCCACAACATATTTCTCGATCAGAGGAGGGGCCAAGGTGCGTGCAGTGTTCAGAGTCTCCCTGGCCAACTGGATCTGCTCATCAAAATAAGATTTCATTTTTTTGAGCCAGTCAGGGGTTACCTCGGATTCTTCTTGGAACCCAAAATTGGCAGAGGGAAGCACATGGGGGATATTAGTCACCTCGGGGCAGTCAAGGACAATCCCTTGCTCCAGTAGTAGTGTCTTTGCCACCTTGATCAGTCCCTCCAAAGTGATCAACTCATAGGGTCCCTTAACTCCAAGAGAATGCCTCAAAGTTTCCTCCCACTCGCCATAGTTAGATTCGCCCATCTCTTTGATCAAGCTGAGTAGTTTTTCAACTGGGCCTTCACGAGACCGTCCACAGACGAGTCTCTCAGCCAAGAGGTCAGCAACCTTGGGATGATCAATTAAGACAGGTGTTGGACCCAAAACAAGTTTGAATCAGTGTATGGGGGAATACACGGATATCAATTTTTTATTTTCAGGAATAACTCCTTAGAACTCACTCAGCTTAAACTGACAGTGCTCACTGAGACTGGAGTCACTTGCGCTGGCAGCTCAGGAACCAAATACCCTGAGTTTTGAATTCATGCTCTGAGTGAGCTCAGTAAAGATAACCTACCTACTGACCGCTCAGGAAGCTGGTCAGTTGGATAGCTATCTAAACAAGCTTTTTACGTGAGGAAGTGTGAGCCCTGAATTATACTCATTTTTAGTGTATTTGAAAATATTTTTAACTTAGCTTACGTGGTTAAGGATTGTGCTCAGGTTCAGGAAGATTGATTCTTTTGGAGTTTGAAAATAATGCTGAATGCTTAACACTGATGATATGTCAGTTAAGAATGTGCAAAGCAGTAAATCAGCACACAAGGGTTTAACATATTTCAGAGACTCAAGCTCCTACATCAACGATCCAGATTAGATAGGGACAATCCACTCGTAGGATTAGATACTTGTATTTTAATGTGCCAAGGTGCACGACAGTCTCCTTTCTCTCTAAGGAATTCAACCCATGGGTGATTTTATAAGTCTCAGTCCTTCCCACCTCACCAACTCACAACTTTTAGTGGTTTATCTTTCAAGTTTCCAACTATGG
Organism: Prunella vulgaris; assembly: GCA_026898435.1. NCBI lineage: Eukaryota > Viridiplantae > Streptophyta > Magnoliopsida > Lamiales > Lamiaceae > Prunella > Prunella vulgaris. Next base: position 273,261 of record JAPKLY010000035.1, on the reverse strand, counting down.
TGTGATAATCCTTACAATCAAAACTATTCTAAGGATGGATTATCACGCTAAGCTAAGTACATAAAATTTCTCTAACAACACTAAGGAAATTTAAAACTTGCTGAATGTTTTATGCTTGAATACTTTGAGCGCTAGAATCTTGGTAAATCTCAACTTGGAAATTTCCCGTAACCTTGTTTGGGTACAAGGCCTTCTGTATTTATGGGAGAGATTTGTAATAGATACGTTGGAGAAGATTAAAATAAATCTTCCTATTTAGGTAGGTGGCAGCCTAGGGATTTGACCTTTACTTTCACCATGCTGTTTTGGTGAAAGTCTTTTGCTGCCGCCTGCGACTGCGGACATTAAATGAATGTATCAGATCCGTACATATGTGTCTTCGTCTCACTGGCTGTCCTTCAAATGACTAGTTATTGATAAGACTTTATTTTTCATCGTACCATAAATACTCCAAGTGATTTGCAACTTCACTCAGGTATAAATGTTGTCTTTAATATCTTTTCTGACATTCTCTTTGTTCTCAGTCTTTCAGCATAAATGCTATCCTAAATGGTCAGTACCCTTTTCTCTCAGGAATTACAAAGTGTCAGTTAAATGAACACTTAACCTGATTACTCAGGTTACTTCCACCTTCACTAATATGCTCTGACCTGACTGTGCTTAGAAACAATCAGTAGAACTCTATCACTGGTCTTCTCAAGATTGTCTTCTCAGGATCGATCTTCCCAGGAGCGCCTTCAAGAGTCTTCAGGATGCCTCAGGTCTCAGGACAGTTCTCTTGAACTTGGTCTTCATTATGCTTTCTATCCTTAGGGATGGTTCCTCCTGAACTTGATCTTCAGGAAGTCTCCTTCTGAATCCAGTGTTCAGGATGGTTCCCCCTTAACTGATTACTCGTAAATATAAAAGTCTAATCTATCCTGACTCTATTCTTGAGTCTATACAATCCTAAATCCTCTACTTAGGTAAATCATCTTTTCAGGGGTTTTGGGATTTGAATCAAAACAACTCAGTGAATATCCTAATAATTTCCCCCTTTTTGATGCCAAAACCTATTTATCCATCTTAACTAAACCGAAAAGATAACCTCTAACAGCTGATGTAACTTAGTCTATAAGATGGAAACATAGAAAGGTTAACACAATTCTTGATAAGGTTCAGAAACTAAATCAGGAAACAACGATGTGTTGTCTCAGGAATGTAAAACTTATATTGATTTTCGATGAGTACAAAGATCCTGAACTATTACAATGTTTCCTGATGATTTCTAAAGGTCATCTTCCCACCTCGCCAAAGAAATCTGATATTTGTCCAGCATGCGAAGAGTTATAGCATGAACCTTCTTCTCATCATTTAGGGAGTCAGTGAGCTTTGCAATCTCAAAAATTTCTTCCAAAATTTTGATTATGTCCAAGTGATTAGGCAGTCTGATCGCAGGGTACATGTAACACATGTTGTCTGATGCTTTGATCTGAACTCCCTTTTGGTCAGCAAATGATTGGTGTGAAAATTGCTAAAAAATATGGTATAAATTTGCATATCTTTATTGAATTTTGTGCATTATTTACACTAATTTAAGAGTTTGAGGCTAATTGTTGGAAATGTATGTGTTTTGTTATATTTTACAGGAAATTCTAGATTTTTGTTTGAAATAAATATAGTTGAAGAAACTTGGTAAAATTGTTTATGATGATGACAAGTGGCTTTCTTTAGTCCATTCATTTTGTCCAATTTGAAGAGAAAAGCCACAGCTGTGAAAACCATTATTCTGTCAAAATACAGCCTTGCATTGTACACAACACTACATTGCCTCCTTTTTCGTACCAGGCCTCACATAAACTCTCATCTCACCACTAGCAACCGCCGACTTCAAACATTGCCGAAAATGGTTCGCACACAGCCGTCATTTTCGTAGTTTTTTCCATCGGCAATCCCAACTCTTTGGCACCGACAGAAGCCACACCCAACCGCCTTCAATGACACAATTGGACCTACTATGTTTCGCTGCTGAAGCGTCGTGCCCACAGGCCGTCATCTTCTGCCCCTCGATTCTATTCGCTAACCACAGCACAACCACCGCCATAACCTCGCTACCAAATCCACACCACAACAGTGCTTTGTTCCTCAAATCCCTTCGCCATCCGTCACCACCACAGCGATGCACATCGTCGTGCTAGATTTCCAATCAAACCACAGTCGTGCCAGAATCTATCGCACAGACATGCTAGAAACCACTGTTCAACCGCCCAGAACAAAACCGCTCTCCGTCCTCGAAATCGCCACTAGAGGTTATCAAACAATTGCCAAAATATGTTTGGATGATAAGTTTGTAGGTTGTTGGAAAGTTATCGTCCTTAATTAACAAGCATGTCATTGAAGTTGTGAAAGTCAATATCCTTTATTGAGAACTTGAAGTATATATCTTCTTATATCGGCATGTGGCATAGATATAAACAAACAAGTTTTCTTCAGTGTGAAGCTATCTCCATCAAGGCTTGATGCTCGCCATAGGCGAGCAACATGATGGAGGAGGTGAGTTGGTGCCATTGGATGCGAACATGAATGTTTGTGGGGCGAGCAACCATGGTTTTAGGGGCAAACATGCCCAATATTATTCGTGATTTGGGCAACATTGGGCCCAATATCAGATGACAACTTGAGTTAAGGGGGAATTACATTCGTTTGGGCAAGCAACTTCGGTATTAAAGTTGCTCGACACTCCTTAGGGTCGACTCTGTTTTAGTTGTACGAACAATGAGAAGATATGTAAAATTTATCCCTTGGAGGCTCCATGCAAGGTGGATGTTAGTGTCTCATTTGATGGAATCTATGAACGTTTGTTTTCTCACATATTTCGGGAAGGGAACATGACGACAAATATGTTGACGATGAGGTATTCCTCTGAAACATGAGTTAACGTTGCTCTGGATTTTTTGGGCCATCGTTTGTTTATGGATATGCATTTCGATTATTACTAGATATCATCGTGAATTGTGCATGCATACTATCCATGAAGACTTGCTCAGCAAATGGGTGAAATCAACTTGCCAACATCTTCAAGGAGTCAACATCCTCAAGGGACAACTTTGGTAGGCTAGTTGATTTGTTTTTCATTAGGCCATATGTAATTCTACTTCCACGACAGTTACTTGCCAGCTTGGTCATTCAGCTAACAATTACTTAGGTCAATTTTGGTAATGCAGCCTCGAAGTAATTGAGTTTTATTAGGGGCGATCTTTACTACTTTTGAAGTTACGTCTCTGGACAGCTTGTTCGGACCCTTGAAGGGGCGTTTTTTTTTTAGAATGTTTTTGGGATTTCAATTGTGGTGGGTATTTTTAAACTACTCTAAATGGTAGGTTTCTTTTAATTGCGGGTGTTAATTACAACTTTAGCCTACGTGTATCTAAAAGGATATCACGGTTACTCTTTTATCCTACGCCCAATTTATCCACAAAGGTAGATTACAGCTAGGTTTTTAACGAGGCCCATGTGATTCTTCTGCATACATATGACCCGGGTTGTGGGTCTGTCCTTAATTTTTTTTGTTTCCTCTTTATAATAATATCCACATTCGTCTTTTTGCACTCCTTAGGGGGTTTCTGATCTTTATTTTCTTCTATTAACAAAGTATAATTAGTCTCATTAATCTTTGCGACAACAACCTGATTAATCTTCTCCTTAATATACAGGTTACTTGCTTATATCAACATAGGATACTTGGAAGACCTCGTCAGGATTCTGCGACAGAAGATACATTCGTTATCCCTCTCTTTTCTGGCCACGAGGAGGATCTTCCGATGCAATTAGATCTAAGTCGGTCGAAAATTGAGCAACTGACTTCCCTCAGTTTGGCTCTCCCCCTGATGCTCTCCATGGTGATGAGAGTGACGATGTCGGAAGTTATACCCCTTGGAGAGGAAGAGGGGAACTTCTAGAGAGCATCATCTCCCACTTCTTTCTTTTGAGTTGTTGTATGTATGCATCTACTTGTTCTGCTGATTCGAAGCTCTGCATTGGGATGAGCTTGAGCTTCCTTATTTGGCGCCCGGGCATGGTCTGAGCACGCTTTGCCACTAGGGCGGCTTCAGGAGCGTTCATGCCCCCGACTTGGTAAAACCAAATTCATGGGGATATTGGAAAGAAGGGCTGGAGGAGGTGGCAGAGTCTTCTTCACAGGCGTTGCTACATCACTTTTGATATCGTCATGGAGAAAGAGAGTTTTGAACATGGAAGTGGGGTTCACTGGAGAAAACTTCAATTGTTTAAGAGATTTGTGGGTAGTAGTTTCTCATTTCCAAAGATGGCCCAAATTGTTTGTTCCTAGGGTTTTCTTGTGTTAATTATAGAAACTGAAAAATCAATAAAACAAAGATTTGCCTAGTCTTTTTGTAAGGTCTGTACTTTAATGTGTGCTCTTGTATATTAATGGAAAGTAAAGTAATGTTGAGGGTATAAGAGATTCTGGAATTCGATCCTATTTACATTGATTGAGGATATATTTATACTAACACTTTTTGGCCCTTGCATGGACACGTGTTCAACAATCTCGACTTTCTTGCAATCCATGTTAGGTTATGGCCCAAGATCGTGGATGTTATGGAAATTTTCTCAACTTACTTTTTTCCAAATTTGTGATCACTTGATGGTGATTCACTTAATCGCGAAGTGGGTTAAGCGCACGTTCGTTACCATCTTCTCACTGTACGAATATAGCGCGCTGGTCAGGTTCCTGACACTAATAGTAACTTGCAACTTGGGAGATGAATTGACCTAAGTATGCAAACAACTTGGTAATATGTCTCAGGCTGCCTAACCACATCTTATTTGGCCCTGAGCCTTCCTTATGAGCATCCTGATGTCTTCTGTGTGGCCTGAACCTTTTATTCTAAGTCTTGAATCCTCAGACGCCCTGAGCCTCTTTTAGGCGAATACCCATGTCGCTCAAGTTCTCCTGACGTCTTCTTCAGGCCATCTATTAGCCTTACTAAACCTAACCTCTTAGGTAGTTTTACTTATCCGATTCAGACCTTAGTGGGCCTTCAGAGAGTTGGGCCGACCTTTATTCCTTTGATATATTTATGCCACAACACTTAGATATTAAGTTACGTCAATATATGATTTTTTTTTATGAATTTTAGTACATAATTATAAATTATATGATTAATTAGAAAATAATAATGATAAATTTTCTTTAATAAAATTAATATGTAGATTGATTAAATAAATTTAATTTATATTTATTTTAATCGATAAATAAATGTTTTATTTAAAAATAAAAATTAAGTATCAAATATACTCAATCCTATCAAAGTTTTATATTTCATTTAATTTAAAATATTTATTTTAATTTATTTATCATATAATTTTACATGGAGTGAGTCTTGGGTGCACCCCATGCACCCAAAATTATCCCTAATTTCAATTTAGTTTTTGCCATGCACCCAAAATTTTAAGCCTTAGTCTTGTATGTACTATATGCACTGGGCAATTCAAGTGTATTTTTAAAAAGTTAAACTATTTATTATTAAAAAGTCACACGTATTATTACTGAAAGTGAATTTTAAAAACTACATTTTTCAGTAATAATGTGTGTGAATTTTAAGAAATATTTTTATAAATTTTTAAATATATATTTAAGTTGCACGGTGCACCTGTGCACAAGAAAGTTACTCAAAATTTAAATACTTAACCCTCACCATTGACGCTAAAAATAACATTTGGTTTGGACAATGACATGATTTATATGTTAGCAGTTGGTTAGTCGCACATTAAGGCTGAGTGGCTGAGAATTTTTTTGTCTAATTTTGTTTGAGAGTATTAAAAGATTACTTTCACTCTTTGTGCGTACAAAGAAATTTCGTTTGAGAGAATTAAAAGATTACTTTCACTCTTTGTGCGTGGTATTTATGGAATTGTGCTTTTCATATTACTTGTCCCGATAGAAGTTGTTCAGTGCTTTTGGGCACACAGATTAAGGTAAAAGTGAAAAAAGTACAAATGATATGATTAAATAAAATGAAAATTATAAGTAATATGATGAGAAAAGTGAAAAAGTAATAAGAATAGTGTAAAAATTAATGAAAATAATAATAATAATAAAGTGAATTGTAGTTTCCAAAAAAGATAAAAAGTAAATGTGAAACATATAGTAAGACGGACGAAAATGACAAAATGATCAACATATAGTGGGACAGATGGAGTATGCACTTCACTATTTTTGTGAATTTTCCTTCTGTTAATCAATTCATTGATTGCACAAATTATAAAATATAAATTAACAAATGAGTAATACTAAAAAAATAATTTATAACATTTGAAAAATAATTGAGTAATACCGATGATATATTCACTGTAAGAGCAACTTAGGAATAACTGAGGAACAATTTATTAATACACGGAGAAATACTAAGTAATACCATATGCTATATTCAACAATACCCCAAGCATTAATAAGTTTATTGTAAGAACAAATTAGAAATACATGAAGTGTAATTTACTAATACCTGAAGAACAACTAAATAATACCCGAAAAACAACTGAATAATACCCCATATTATATTCAATGATACCTCAAATATTAATAAGTTATACTTCAATAACACCTTAGAAATACCTGGAAAAAAAATTTACTAATGCCTAAAGAACAATTTAACAATACAAAAAAAAAAAAAGTTAGTAATACTGTCACGCCGCAAATTTTTTAAAATCAGTTTTGAGAAGAAAACAATCCTGAATATCTAGTGTAAACATACGCGTCAAAACTATAAATAAGAAATAACGAACTCCAATGGTAAAATCAGGGACGCAACGGCTAACAATCCAAAATCCTCTTGAAGTAAAGAAATAACCAAAATCCAAATAACTCTAAGACCAACACAACCACAGTCATCATAAAAACCCTCGAAAACTTCAGCGAATAAACTTAACAAAACATAACATGTAGTACTTGATAAATCTAGTTCTCTTATGTAACTTATCTGATCTCAATCACGGTAGAGTCCCACTATCATACATCTCCCTTTCATCCTTTATCCTGAAAGGTTTAAAGTTGGGGTGAGCATGCAAGCACACTCAGTAGAGCCAAGTTACTCAAAGTTTAATGCAATAAAATGATTAATAAAATCGACACAACATAGCTATTGGGACAATCTGAGTATTTTGATTAGATCCCAAAACCCCTGATGAATTTGCCTAAGTATAGTATTCAGGATAAAATAGTTCAGGATAGTTAGGTTAGAAATTCAATACAGGAGGACCATGCTGAAGACTGAAGAATATTGGAGTCGACCCAATTTACTGAAGTCTGAAGTGTAAACCATTCTGAACAAGTCAGTCAGTCTCACTGAAGATTGTCTGTTCTGAAGCTGAAAATCGAAGCCTGCTGATTCATCCTGAAGTCATTCCTGAAGTACCATTGTCTGATGTTTCTACTGAATACACTAAGCATGTTCAGGACAGAACTCAGTCAGTGAAGAGTAAAGTGTTACCTATCAGGCTGTGATGAATGCACATAGGACCTGACTTAGGCCTTGGTTCAGTTCACCTGAATCCTGTAAGTCCGAAGCAAAAAGATAACACATACTGAGCTGAATAACCTATCAGGCTGTGCTGAATGCACATAGGACCTGACTCAGGCTGTGGTTCAGATCACCTGAATCATGTAAGTCCAAAGCAGAAGGTTATTTATGCTATGGGACAAGAGACAAAAAGAATGTCAGTAAGACTCCATTAAGACACGTTCAGACTGAGTTATTAACAAGAGACTCAGAGCATTGAATGTACGAGGAAGGATAAATGTCTGAAGGTCAACTAGCCGTTATAGCGGAAAGCCAATGATCTTTCGACACGCAAGCACGGAGTCTGCGCAGCATTTAATGCGGCATTTAATGCATCATTTAATGCGTCTCAAAAGGTTGCAGGTGATGTGATAACTTGCCAGAATAAGCATGGCGGGTAGGTCGAACAGTATTTCTAGCCTGCAATCTACCTAAAATAGGAAAGATTTGATTTGATCTCCTCAAACGGATCTATTTTGAATCTCGCCTATAAATATGGAGAACCTTGCACCCATTCAAGGTTAACGGGAAATTTCCAAGAGAAAACTCTCAAGAATCCAAGAACTCAAAGCATATCATAAACAACACTCTGCAATTAAATTTCCCTAGTGTTGTAGTAGGATTCACTCTGTATTTTCTTAGATTGATAGCTCTATTATTTAGCATTGATTTGTATTGCTAGAGCTATCTTAGTTGGAAACCAGAATACCAAACCTCTCAAAGTGTGAGATAGGTTGGTTAGAAGGACTGGGACTTGTAAAACGCCCAGGGGTCAGTTCCTAAGAGAGGAAGTTGGCTACTCGTGTCCCTTGGCATGTAAAAACCAAGTACCTATCCTCAGGGTTTTGAGGATAGCTTCCTGTTAAATCAGGTCGTGGACGTAGGAGTTGGTTATCTCCGAACCACGTTAAAAAGTCCCCTGTGTGCTGATTTACTGTTTTATTCAGGATCATAAATGTCATCATATTAAACTGAACATACTGCATTGGTTTTAACTTCAGGACTGAATCAATCATCCTGAATCTGAATACTGTGCACTCAGCCTTAACCACCAATTTACTAAGCAACTCAGAGAAAACGATTTCAGAAACTAAAACGAGTAGAATCTAAGGGCTCACTTTCCGCACGTACTCTGACTCACTGAGATAGTAGTCCAACTGACTCGCTTCCTAGCAGTCAGTAGGTTTGTTATCTCTACTGAGCTTCCGCGCACTTTACTCACACTCAGCTTATCAGACTCATTACTGAACCGTCCCTGCTGCCCCTGTGGACATTCAGCATACTGAGTACTTCAGGGTATCCTGACTGAGTGCGTTAGAGCATTTTTTTGAGTCTTTCAGAAAAATCTGACATCAGTGTATTCCCCCCCCATACACTGATTTAACTCGTTTCGGGACCAACAATAGCACACAACATTCACACATATTACGCATTTACTTTGCCATAGATACTTTGCTAAGAGTTGTGGGCCTTCCCAAGCTCGTCTTAAGGACCCTAGTATTCCCACACATAGAATTTGTGGACCTTTCCAAAGCCTTCAGACTTTAGTATTCCCACACGTAGAAACTTTGCCATCACATGTAAAATGGAACATGTTCACATAATATGCAATTCAATCAATTCATTTAAAATATTAAACAAAGAGTAAGAAACACAATAGAACCCCACCAACCACTGTGGAGTACCATGCACTTGACACTCCTCCTCAAAAGATAGAGATAGGAACAATGCGTTGATGCCTCGTATGAACTGGTGTTCGTGGCTGCCGTTGCCTTGCATTTTAATATCCGTAAAACTTAGTTAGTATATCTTAATCGTTATTCGGACTCTAGAAAAAGGAATGAAGGATTCAACACAACTCTAAGAACAAATTTTAGTGCTGAATGATATAGGTTGATAACGAACCATATGAATTTAACAAGATTTCAATTATGAATGAAACAAATAGCATTGGTATAAAAGATGAACAAGGCTGTTGCAATAGAAGAAGAATAATTACCGAAATAACTTGAAGGAAAGAACCCAATATCACGCAGTAACAAGCTTGTTGATATGATTATTTGAACAAATAATATGCTAAGAAAAAATGGTGTTTCTGCGCTGCCAATTAGGCTTGATGTTTGCAGAATGAAAATAAAAGAGAAATTAGAGAGATAGACTGAATATGAATAGATGGCAGCTAATGAAAATCAGGAATAGATGGCTGTTACACAAGTATTTAAAAATAAAACTGCCAGAATGTTTAATAGGCTGCTGTGAAACCGAAAGAAACTGTTGCGACTTAAATTTAGATAGAAAAAATCTGATTGGTTGTGCTGTTAATTATTTTTAAATGAGAGAAAGTAACAGGCTGTTACATTCTACCCCACTAAAAAAAATTCGTCCTCGAAATTTAAAACTCACCACGTGGGAAGAAATCGGGTATTTCACTTGTAACTTGTCTACTCGCTCCCATGTGGCTTCATTTCTTCCATGTCGACTCCATTGTACTTTGACAAGAACCACATCTTTGTTACGAAGCTTTATAACTTTCTTGCTAGAATGAACTCGGGAACCTCCTCATACGTCATATCTCTATTAATCTCCATACTTGCATAGTTGACAATGTGACTAGGGTCATGCACATACTTTCTTAACATGGATATATGGAAAACATCATGTACAGAAGCTAGTGCTGGAGATAAAGCGAGCCGATAAGCTAGATCACCTACACGTTCTAAAATCTTGAAAGGAACAATATACCTCGGTCTAAGTTTAACTTTTATATCAAACCTAATAATTCCATTCGTGGGTGAGACCCTTAGGAACACCTTCTCGCCTTAAGTGAACTGCAAGTGTTGCCTTCGTTTGTCGGCGTATGCCTTATATATATATATATCTTGAGCCACTTTAATTCTTTCCCAGACCTTTTGTATCACCTTAACCATTTGCTCAACCATTTCCGGTCCCAAAACCTTCTTTTCGCTGACTTCGTCCCAATAAATCGGAGACCTACATTTTCTTCCATACAACGCTTCATAAGGTCCCAATTGTAGCTTGGTAACTATTATTGTAAGCGAACTCAACAAGTGGTAAATAAGACTCCCAATTTCCTTTAAGATCTATCACACATGCCCTCAACATATCTTCCAAAATTTGTATGGTTCATTCCAACTGTCCATCAATTTATGGGTGAAAAGCTGTACTGAAGTTCACCTTAGTTCCCATAGCCCCTTGTAAACTCCTCCAAAATCTAGACGTGAATCTAGTATCTCGATCCGACATAATTGAAACAGGAACCCCATGGAGCCTCACAATTTCTCGAACATACAACTGTGCAATTTGGTCCATCCCGATTGTCATTTTGATTGGAAGAAAGTGCATAGAATTCGTCAGTCTATCAACGATAACCCAAATAATTTCCTCTAACTGATGGTGGTACCCACTACGAAATCCATCGTAATGTGTTCCCATTTCCATTCCGAAATGTCAAGTGGTTTTAGTAATCTCGATAGCCTTTGATGCTCAGCTTTCACTTGTTGGCACGTCAAACATCGTTCAACATATGCCCCAATACTTCTCTTCATGTTCCTCCACCAGTACATTGTCTTCAAATCCCGGTACATCTTCGTTCCTCCTAGATGAGCTTTGTATGGCACCCGATGAGCTTCTTCTAAAATCTTTTTTTCTCAACTCATCGTCCTTTGGTACGCACAATCATCCTTCAAAGACAAGCGCACCATCAGGTGCCAACATGAATCCTTTTGCGTTCCCATCTCGCATGTGTTTCCTCATTTTGTTTAAAAAGACATCCTTATCTTGTGCTTCCCTAATCCTATCTCGCAATAAAGGTTGAACCACCATTGATGCCACAACTGCTTCAACGCCCCTTGACTGCTCTACGATCTCTAGCTTTAACTTTGCGAAGTCCTTCACTAACTCCTCTTGTTGAGTCAAAAGACACAACATCTCTCCATGAGTCTTGCGACTCAATGCATCAACCACTACATTAGCCTTGCCTGGATGATAGTGCATTGTACAATCATAATCTTTTACCAACTCGAGCCACCTTCGCTACCTCATATTCAACTCCTTTTGTTTGAAAAGATATTTTAGACTTTTATGGTTTGTATAAATCTCACACTTGGTACTGTAAAGATAATGCCTCCAAATCTTCAATGCATGAACCACCACAGCAAGTTCTGAGTCATGAGTAGGGTAATTCAACTCATGAACCTTTAATTGCCTTGAGGCATACGAAATTACCTTGCCATGTTGCATCAACACGCATCCCAAACCTTGTTTTGATGCGTAGCTGAAAATAATAAATCCTTTAGTCTCATCTGAAATTGCTAACACGGGTGCCGAGGCCAACCTTCTCTTCAATTCCTGAAAACTCTCCTCACATTTCTCCGTCCATTCAAAATTTTCTCCCTTCCTCGTTAATCGAGTCATAGATGATGAAATTTTTGAAAAACCTTCTATAAATCTCCGATAGTAACCCGCCATTTCTAAGAAACTGTAAACTTCATTCACATTTGTCTGTGTTTTCCAATTGTTGACAGCTTCCACCTTTCCTGGGTCGACCTATATTCTTTTAGCTGTAACTACATGACCGAGGAAAACAACACGATCTAACCAAAACTCGCATTTCTTGAATTTCGCATACAATTTCTCCTTGTGAAGCACCTTCAATATCGTACTCAAATGTTCCTTATGTTGTTCATCACCTTTCGAGTAGATTAATATGTCATCGATAAAAAAAATAACAAATTTATCTAAGAACAGATGAAAAACTCGATTTATTAGATTTATGAATACTGCAGGGGCATTGCTTATTCCAAAAGGCATCACTATGAACTCGTAATGGCCATATCGAGTTCTGAAAGCCGTCTTCGATATGTCACTGTCCTTGATCCTCAGTTGATGATAGCCGGACCTCAAATCTATCTTAGAGAATACACTAGCTCCTTTAAGTTGATGAAACAAATCTTCAATTCGAGGTAACGAGTATTGATTCTTGATGGTAAGTCAATACAATTCCTGATAGTCTATACACATTCTCATCGTTCCATCCTTTTTCTTCACAAATAGAAATGGTGCACCCCAAGGCTAAACACTTGGTTGGATGAACTTCTTGTCCAATAGTTCTTGCAGTTGTACCTTAAGCTTCTCTAATTCTTTTGGTGCTATTCGATATGGCGCTTTGGATACGGGTACTGACCCCGGTAATAAATCTATCGTAAACTCCACTCTTCGTATTGGTGGTAATCCTGGCAAATTTTCCGGAAAGACATCCTGGTAATCACGAACCACCGGTACGTCTCCAATCTTTGCTTCATTGATCATTCCCATCACATTGATCAAGTACCCCTGACTATTCCCTTTCCTCAACATCTTTAAGGCCTTCATTGTAGATATAACATGTGGCGTTTCATTCATCTTTGTACCAAAGTCTACCAATTCACCATCATCTGGTAACCTTAACGACACTTCTTTCTTATGATAATCAATTTTTGCTCGGTATTTAGTATTTAATCAACCAGTCCATACCTAGTACCACGCCAAAGTGACACAACTCTATAATATACAACTTAGCATCTAAACTTTTATTACCAATTTCAAAGTCTACTCCATTAACCACCCTATCCACAATAATTATTTTATCGGTTGGAACACTAACGTCTAATGCTTCAACTTTAATGGTTTCTTTGCACCCAACCTTAGCACAACACTTTGTAAATATGAAAGAATGTGTTGCACCAGTATCAAATAAAACTGAAACAGGCAGTCTGATAAGTAGCAACATACTTGTCATAGTATCAGAGTCCTTATGATCCTCACTTCCTAGACCAGCCATAGAAAATACTCGTGCATTTCCTTTAGATTCCGAACCCTGACTTTCGAAGTTAGAGCAATAAAGAGCTGTGTGTCCTGGTTATTTGCATCTAAAGCATTTTCATTGTCCCGCGAGGCACTCCCCTCTATGATTTCTCCCACAGGTTGCACATGGTGGCTTGATGGGTAGTGTGTTTGCACTCGTGGCTCCATGGAATTCGCTCGGTGTGGGGTTACAGTGTGGGCGTGAGTGTGCTGGGTTTTCTTGAAATCTTGCCTGCTTATCCGGATGATGGTTGCTATTATGAACTTGCTCTTCCCATTTTCATTTTCCCGAGTTTTTTGCTTGCCTTCGGCTAGTGTACTCTGTTTTCTGGCTCTCCGCAATCTGCCCCGCTCTCTTCACCAAATCACTAAATGGCATGTCCCCAAAACCCGCAAGAATGCTACGTATTTTGGGTTGCAATTCTTTCTTGAATTTTTTAGCTTTCTTACGTTCGGTATTCACCATGTTAGGAGAAAATCAGGAGAAGTGACTAAATTCTCTTTCATACTCCTCCACGGTCAGATTTCTTCATTGGAAAGCAAAGAATTTAGACTCCATTTACTCTCGGTATGTATCGGGAAAGAATCTCTCCATAACAATGGTCTTGAACTCATCCCAAGTAAGTGCATTATGATTCGCCTTCGGCATTGTTCTCCAATAGCCTTCCCACCACTGGTCAGTATCCTCCACCAGTTGAAACTCGACACACATCACACGTTGTTGAGTAGTGCATCCCATAAGTCTGAAAATTCGTTCGAGAGCTCAAAACCATTCCTTAATGGTTGTAGGCCCATCACGTCCATTAAAGGTGGTTTGCTTATACTTGCGAAACTACCCCACGATGGTAGTGTTGTTTTTGTTGTTAGGAGCCCCGTAGTTGACCTGATTCTCATTTTCTGCCTGATTGTTTTCAGCCATTGCCCAGACAAAACAACAGTTACTTTTATTCCCCTTAAGACTTGAAACAATAATGAAATCAGGTTAATATAACATTTCATAATAAAGTTTGAAAGGAAAACAATCTTTTATTAAATTGAAGGAAGAAATCGCTATGTAGAACTGTAGAACATCATCCGCTGATTTCAGAAAAAGAAAAGAAATTATTAAAACCCCGTTAAATTTTCACATAAATGTCAAATTGTGTTGGTGCATCCTCATACGGTTCCTCTTCAAAGAGATCTTTAGGGACTCCTCCCCTTCCCTCTTTCGGAGTTCTCTTGTCTTTTGCAAACCACATAGAGAGTAGGTGAATTTCATATTGGAAATAGCTTCACCCTACCCCGTCTTGTTCTCTTAACACCTCATGATACAATCGTTCTCCTATTTCGATCCACTCTTTCGGTAGTGAAAAAGCTAAGGTACTTAGTGTTGTACGTGTAGTGAGCCTATCTCCGTGCTCTCTCATCTTAATCCATCTCCAACGCATTTGGTTTAAATGAGTGTGTAGATCATCACCAATTCTGTGCTTATACTGAAGAAATTCACGTAGATATGGATTCACCCTCATTCTAGGTTTTTGTCAATTCAACATCTACCATTTTAATTCACTTGTTGGTTTTAGCATACTAAAATATACAAATCCTTAATTCATGGAATTAATCTTACAATATTCACGAACATGCCCAATTATAAATCATAATCATGGCATGACATATACACTTTATCGAGGTGAAATAACATTGTAACTGAAATATATAAGCATATATCTCATGTACTTGGAATGGGAGGTGGTGATGGACGACTCATACCCTGGTTAACCCATAATTTTTTAAAATAATTTAACCCTTAAATATCAATTAAGAAAAAAGAACATGTCTACAAGAACGTAAACCCGCCCTGATACCACAATGGCATGCACCAAATTTTTAAAATCAGTTTTGAGAAGAAAAACTTTAAATAAGAAATAACGAACTCCAACGGTAAAATCAGGGATACAATGGCTAACAATCCAAAATCCTCTTGAAGTAAAGAAATAACCAAAATCCAAATAACTCTAAGACAAACATAACCACAGTCATCATAAAAACCCTCGAAAACTTCAGCGAATAAACTTAAAAAAACATAACATGTTGTACTTGATAAATCTAGTTCTCTTATGTGACTTATTTGTTCTCAATCACGGTAGAGTCCCACCACCACACGTCTCCCTTCTATCCTTCATCCTGAAAGGTTTAAAGTTAGGGTGAGCATGCAAGCACACTCAGTAGAGCCAAGTTACTCAAGGTTTAATGCAATAAAATGATTAATCAAATCGACACAACATAGCAAACAACATTCACACACATTACACATTTACTTTGCCACTTTGCCATAGATACTTTGTCAATAGTTGTGGACCTTCCCAAGGCCGTTTTAAGGACCCTAGTATTCCCACACATAGAATTTGTGGACCTTTCCAAAGTCATAAGACTTTAGTATTCCCACACATAGAAACTTTGCCATCACATGTAAACATGGAACATGTTCACATAGTATGCGATTCAATCAATTCATTTAAAACATTAAACAAAGAGTAAGAAACGTAATAGAACTCCACCAACCACTGTGGAGTACCATGCACTTGAAACCCCACCTCAAAAGATAGAGATATGAACAATACGTAGATGCCTCGTATGAACTAGTCTTCGTGGCTGCCGTTGCCTTGCATTTAAATATCCGTAAAACTTAGTTAGTATATCTTAACCGTTATTCAGACTCTAGAAAAAGGAAAGAAGGACTCAACACTACTCTAAGAACGAATTTTAGTGCTGAAAGATATAGGTTGATAACGAACCATATGAATTTAACAAGATTTCAATTATAAATGAAACAAAAAACATTGATATAAAATATGAACAAGGCTGTTGCTATAGAAGAAGAATAATTATCGAAATAACTTGAAGGAAATAATCCAAAATCACGCAGTAACAATCTTGTTGATATGATGATTAGAACAAATAATCTGCTAAAAAAAAAGTGGTGTTTCTGCGCTTCCAATTAGGCCTAATGTTTGCAGAATGAAAATGAAAGAGAAATTAGAGAGATAGACTGAATATGAATAGATGACAACTCATGAAAATCAGGAATAGATGACTGTTACACAAGTATTTGAAAATAAAACTGCCAGAATGTTTAATAGACTGCTGTGTAACTGAAAGAAACTGTTGCGACTTAAATTCGAGTAGTAAAAATATGATTGGTTGTGCTGTGAATTGTTTATAAATGAGAGAAAGTAACATGCTGTTAAAACTATCTCAGGAACAACTCATAAATACCCTAAAAACAAATTGGTTTATATCAAAATTAAACAAATAATATCTCTTAATTATAAGCTTCTAATCGAATTCATGGTATTTTAAAATAATTATTCAAGATGCAACATCAAAATATTATAAATTATAAAAATAATATTTTTCATAAGTTTTTACGAAAATAAATACACTACTCGCTTCATTTTAAACCATATATTTACTTTAAATATTTAAAATGACACATATAACTTTTTGATGTGGTGATGTTGAAAATCAACAAGAATGCTAATGAAATAAACTAATAAAAGCAGGAAATTCTCTCACATCTAAATAATAACTTAACAATTTACTAATACATGAAGAACAATCAATAATACCGGAAGAATAGTTTAATAATTCATAAAAAAACAAATTACTAATAATTTAATTATCAAAAAATATATAATACAAATATGATGATTTACATATAGGTTCAAAAAAGTCACTATATTTACAAATAGGTTCAAAATATTTGCAAAGAAGTATATTTTTTTTTCTGCACAGCACCTATTTGTAAATATAGTGACTTTTTTTTGGACCTATATGTAAGTCACCCATACAAATATGTAATATATATTTTTAAAAATTAAAATTAAAAATTAGAAATTAAAATCCAAATCTATAGTATACATCCAAATATACAATTTTTTATGGTACATGTTATTCTTACAAGAAATTGTAAGTAATGTTTTGAGTTGAAGTAAGTCTCCTGTGCACCAGTTATACGGTACAACTCTAGTTCATTTTAAAAAAGTTAAACAATTTATAATTGAAAAGTTAATAATTTATTACTAAAAAGTGTATCTTTCATAGTTTAACTTTTCAGTAATAAACTATTTATTTTTTCAATTATAAACTATTTAACTTTTTTAAAATGAACTTGAGTTGCACCGTGTAAGTGTAAATGATGCATACAACACTGATCCTTTGAGTTGAGGTAAGCATATTTTGAGAGGATTAATTTGTCATTTTCATAACATCCAACACCCTTCCAGTCATTTTGAAATATCGTCATCTCCGTCTCTTCACCCTATCTTCCAACTACATCCACGAGCACTGCAAAACCCTCATCCCCCAACCCAACTAAGAGAAGAACAAACAATGGCGGTTTCATATGCATCTCTGGTATGACACACCCCTCATAAACCCTAATTCGCTTTTTTGTTAACTAATTTTCGCATCTATTGATTCACATTATATTTACTTCGCTTTTCAGTCGAACATTAGCTCGATTTCAGCTACACGGCGTGTCGCACCAGCCAAAATTACGAGCTCGGTTTGCTCTTTGGCGTCTGTGAAGCATCGGGAATGTGCATTATCTTCGCTTTTGTCGTCCAGCACTTTCCTCGGCACTTTCGGCCTCTCGACTTCGCGTTTGGATTGCCGGATCAGAAGTAAAATGGGCTCTATGCCTTTTACAGTTCGAGCCATGGCTGAGGTTTTGTTCTTTGTGGTTTATTTACTGAGACTTCTATTGCTTGCTGATTGTACTGTTGACATGTTTGAAAAATGCAATTTTGACTTATTATTATTATTATTTTACTCAGTTTCATGTGTTTTCTGAGTTTCATTTGTTTTTTGAACGAATGTTGTTTGTTTAGTGACTGTAAAAATCATGCCTTTTGTTTAAAATATGGTGAATTGTGAAAGTAGACAAATAGTTGTTTTATCGTTAAAATGAAATTCTGAATCTATGCTTTATTAATTCGATATTTTTATATGTGCACTCCTGGATATTAATGTGATGTTTCATCTTGTGTTTCACGCATGTGTATTATGTTACATCACCGATAGGTGATGGCCACTTTTTAACACGTGACGTGTATTACGAGCAATTGAACGCAACACAAGATGAAATAGGGGATCCTGACTGAATTGTCTGTTGTCTGGTGTTATAGTTGGATATCCTCATTTACTGCTTGCTGTTTAGAGAAATGTGAAATACATTAGTCTAATAGTGATTTGTCTTATAAGCTAGTAGATTGGCTATTTTCTTGCGAACGAGTTTTTTGTTCAATCTCATTATGTTTTGATGCATTGTTTTACATATCAAAGGACAATATATTCAAATTAGAGTTATGGACTTATGCTACATTTGTTGCAAATATACATAATTTATGTTTTTCAATAGTGAGAACGCTTTTTAAGAGCGATTAATTTTTTGATAGAGCTTTTACTGTTTGTTTCAAAGAATAAAGGACAACATATTATGGTACTGGGTTGAGAAAAATGTAAGCGTTGCATTTCACGCATTTGAAAAATTGGAGCTCTTTCTTCTATAAAGTAGAAAGGAATGCTGTTTTATTCTGGATTTTTGCATTGTTCTTAATAATGAGAGATGATGGAATGATTTAAAAAAAGAACTTTTATTATTATGTACTTACTTAGCAGTAGACAATAGTTTTATCATGGAATCAGATTTCTCTTACACATCCAATTTTTTTTTTTTTTTTTGGCTTAGCTAGTAAATAAAGTTTTGTTCTATACTCAGGAAGCTACATTACAATCAAAAGTGACGCACAAAGTTTATTTCGATATAAGCATTGGTAACCCAGTAGGCAAGCTTGCTGGAAGAATTGTAATTGGATTGTTTGGTGACGACGTGCCACAGACCGTAGAAAATTTCCGTGCTTTATGCACAGGTACATACAAGCAACCTAAAAGAACATATTATTATGTAGTAATGAACTTTTGCCTTTATATTTTTATGGATATTCATTGGAACAGGGGAGAAGGGATTTGGTTACAAAGACTCCGCATTCCACCGTGTTATTAAGGATTTCATGATTCAAGGAGGAGATTTCGATAAGGGCAATGTAAGCTTTTTTCTTAGGTAGACATGATACAATACTTTGATTGGCTGTTATGGTTATCTTTGCCTCCTGGCATTAGTAGATATATATTGCGTACCTTACTCAGAGTAGCACTGAGTTATACATCAAGTAAGTTGTATTCTGTAAGCACTTGCTTTCTTTTGGTTTTGTTAATGAAGTTTTCCTTAAAAACTATGATTATGGCCATATTTTCTTTTCTAACACCGCAAATTTCTGCAATTGTTTGCAAGCCTTCAATGTTGTAAAGCTTTTACTTTAGTGTTTGGAAAGAACAGGGTAGTTATTAAACTCATTTTTGAATGTTATTTGTGATTGCAACAAGATAGAATGCACGATAATATGCTGACTTGAAACTTTGAGATATGAATAATGCTGGAGAAATATTTAATGCTCTTGTTGACTTTTATGTTTTAACCTCTGAACTCTATAAGAATAAGGGGATACTAGAACTGAAAGAGTTTCATGGTTGATATATCTGCGTTCGTCTTACAGGTTATGATCCCCAGTCCTTTGGGACTTTACTTGAGCTGCTACATTTTTTTTCTTCATTACTATTAATGCTTTTTTGACTTATGCTTCATTTTATTGCTTATGAATTCTTAAATTTTGGGAGCATTTTTGTAGTAACTTTGTTATTTGGATTTTTCTTCTCAGGGCACTGGTGGTAAAAGCATATATGGTCGTACATTCAAAGATGAAAACTTTAAGTGTGAGTTTGTACTTCTCCTTCTGGTAAATTGTGAGTGGATTTTTTAGTTTTTGGTACTGTGTAATAACTAATTAGTGAATACCCTTCTTTTTGTGTAGTGGTTCACACAGGACCTGGAATTGTTAGCATGGCAAATGCTGGTCCTGATACCAATGGAAGCCAATTTTTCATTTGTACTGTCAAGGTATGCAGCTGTGAAATATATTCATTATTGTGCTTGCAAAAATATCTCGTTGGTTGTAATGTTCTTTATATGGCTTGTTCTTGTTCTCTGAAGTCAAAATCAAAGCATGCTCTTTGACCCTACTGCATTTCAAGTTTTTCTTCATATATGTTTTAAAAGGGGGGATGCATATATTTGCGATGCCTTTTTGACTTAGGGTACGGATTTGGGATTTTGAAATCGAAATCTAAATATGGTTCTACTATGAAATTTTAGAATCTGATTTTAAAAAACTCAATACATCACCCCTTCAAATACCTATAAACCCTTGAAGTACTATTTGTTTCCATCACACTCTCTCCAATGACTTACTAATCCAAATATGATTTTTTTTTATCTGAGTCATTTATTATTACTTCACACACTTTTCCCTCACTTTCACAATTTTCTGATAAATCACACTAATCATTATTTAAAAATAATAATAATAATAATAATACATAACACATTCTTCCACATCAATTTGACATAAATTTAATCCTACTTTACTTAAATCTCAAAACAATCACACACTCTTACTATTTATTAGGATTTTGAAATCCCCCACTAAATTCCAAACTAAAAATACCCGTACCTATAGAAATAACAAATGAAACAGGCTCACAGAGAGTTAGGGCTGGGAATGACCCCGATACTAGACATGGTATACTGTATACAAACTTTGTTGAACAGTGTTAGCTCAATAAATCTAACATAGCTGAATCTACTGTAAAAGCTGCAAAATTTTCCATTCCTTCCTTTGCTGAGATGGCTGCCAATATTCATGAACTTTTTAAATGATATACTACCAACCAACCAGTGAAACATAACCAAAGTAACACTACTGATAAAGTTTGAGTTTTTCCACTCTTTTCTTGACTACACTCTCTCTATTCCTTTCCCTTTAGTTCACTTGTCTTAGATAGGAACTTAACATTAGCTGTTTAAGTTGCTAATAAAATTTTCATTTTTCGTGCTGACTGCATTGCAGACATCATGGCTGGACAACAAGCATGTTGTGTTTGGACAAGTGGTGGACGGCATGGATATCGTACGGTTGATTGAATCCCAAGAAACTGACAGAGGCGATCGTCCTAGAAAGAGGGTTGTTATAAGCGACTGCGGTGAACTTCCAGTGGCTTAAGGTTTGAGCTACCATTATTAAGGATACTCACAAGTCTCAACTGCTTTTTGCCATTTTGTCGCACTCCTGATATAGAGGACCTTCTGTTTGTTTAGGCTCTGTTCAACTACGAGTTCCTTGTATTTCTGTATGTCGAGGTAAAAAAGAAAAGCAGAATAATTGTTGTACTTCTCAAACTAGTCTTGAGATGCAACCTGCTGGCAGTATTGCTGCACTCTCAACTGATATTCGGCGATATTTTGCTGCATGTTATGTGCTATTAAATACTCCCTAAGTCCCACCAAAAGCTTCCCAGTCTTTTTTTTTTCACAGTTTAAGGAATACAATATATAATGAGAATAATCATAATATATGTGCTTACAAATAATAGTAATATCAATTGATGGATTTATGGCAACATTAGTTATTTGGGTATGTTTGGTTCGTAAGATAAAATTATCTATCCTTAAAAAATATGCATGTTTTTTACGGATAGATACTTTTATCTTACGAACCAAACATAATTGATAGGTAATGCGTTTAATTTATGTAACAAAATTCTGAATCACAAAATGTAAAACCAAAGAGATGCTGCTTTGAGGGGATTCACAAGATCCAAAATTTATGATCTTTAAACATCTAAACTACATTTCAGTGATTGAAATCACAGTACACACAAACATAAACGATAATTATTCAACAATAAAGAATAAAATGCGTTTACAGGTAAAATTTTCTGCAGAACCAATTATGCTACGAATTTGCAGATTTGTGGTCGGTGAAAAGAGGAGCTGAGTCCTCTATGCGCACGACAAAGTGAGAAGCAGCATCAGCACGTAGTTCCAGTTGCATAGTGGTGGTGCGACTGGTGTCTTTAGTTTGCTGGATTTGCTGAGGGAAACTGGGACTTGAATTTAGGGGTGAGCATGGCTCGGTTCGGTTACTGAACCAAACCAAATAGTCAAAACCGAACTAACTGAATTAATCATTATAAGGAACCGAAACCGAACCATATTTATTAAAAACCGAAAAAACTGAAATCGAAAATTTCGGTTCGGTTTCGATTTTATACAAAAATAACTAAAATATTTATAAAAAAGATAATATTTAACGTTATATATATACACATATATATTATAATTTGAAATGATAGATTTGATTATTAGAATTGAATTAAAAATTAAGATTTAAAAATATATGATATTATATATATGTATATTAATATATATAGTCATATATCCGTATGTATAAAATATAAAATTTAAATATTATATGTAATATATTTAAGTATATATAGTAATATGAATATAAGTATATTTCGGTTCGGTTTTCGGTTATACGATTTTTTACCTTAAAAATCGAAACCGAAAATCAAAATCTTGAATATTTAAAACCAAAACCGAACCGAATACCAAATTAACCGAACCAAAATTTTATTTCAGTTCAGTTTGGTTCGATTTTAATCAAATAGTGCTCACCCCTACTTGAATCCCCTGTAGTAACAGGAGGGTCAAGTTACATTTGGACTTTTACATCATTGAATTTTAGTCCTTTTTTTTACTTTATCAATTTTGATATTTTTGTTGTCAAATTTGGTCGTTTCATTGAAATATTTCAATTTTGGCCATTTTTTAAAAAAACTAGCGAAAGAATATGGACCATTTCGTCGACGATTGTGTCCATTCTTATTTGAATAGTCTCCCGTCCAAAAAATAAAATTCTCAATCAATTTCAAGTTTCGATTTCACCTCTTTCGTGAATAGCGATTTCAAAATCTCAAATACACATAATTCTAATTGCTAATCCAATTGATTTATGATGAGGGTAGGGTTGAGACCTGTACTATTATGTTCCTCTTGTCGAGCCCATCTTTTTGATAAAATTTTTGTGCTATGCATGCTACAATTTTCGATCATTTTTCAAAATTTCCCCCCAAAATTTGAATTATATAGTGAAAAGGACTTTATTATTAGATAAAATGTGTGTTACTATCAGATTAAATGTTGTTATTTTTTACATATATTCTTTTATTTTTGTAAAAATAACATTTTTTCATACAATCTGTTGGGATATAATCTGAGTGTTTTGATTCAGATCCCAAAACCCCTGATGAATTGTCTAAGTATAGTTAATTAGGATTGTTTAGATTAGGACTAGTCAAAGTTAGAATAGGTTTTCTATTCACAGGTAATCAGCTCAGGGGGAACGCATTGAAGACTGAAGATTGATGTAGACGTTCCAAAGATCCTAAATAAGAAAGGTGTTCAATCCTGAAGATCGGGGTTCGTCCTGAAGGCACTCGATCTGAAGCTGATCTCTAAAGAACCTGAAGTTCGTCCATAAGCCCGTCGAAGACGATCCTGACATATCCCACTGATGATGTTCCTACTGAGTATCCTAAGCATGCTCAGGTTAGAACTCACTCAGTGAAGGCAGAAGTAGCCTGAATAGTCAGGCTGAGTGTTCATCTACTGACGCTCATATAGGCCTAATGAAAAACTTACTAATGCAATGGGAGTTAACATTTATGTTAACATCTGAGGACAAAAGGAATGTCAGAAGCTCCTGATAAGACAAACATTTGACCTAAGTAAAGTTCAAGATACTCAGAGTTTTAAATGTACGAGGAAGGATGAAGTCACATCAAGAACTAGCCGTTTTAATAGAGAGCCAAGCAGATGTCCCAACGCATGTACGGAGTCTGCGCCGCATTTATTATTCCTCAGAACTGCAGGCGGCGACCACATAGTTTCCTTTTTAAGCATTAGGAAAGGTCAACCAAGTACATGTCAGCCTGCACCTACCTAAAATAGGAAGTTCGAAAAGTTCTCCTCCAACGGATCTATTTTGAATCTCTCCTATAAATATAGATTGCCTTGCACCCATTCAAGGCTAACGGAAAATTTCCAAGCGATTGAAAATCTCCAGAATCCAAGTGCTCAAAGCAAACCACAAGCAACACTCCGCAATTAAATTTCCCTAGTGTTGTAGTAGGACTCTAAATTCTGTATTTGCTTAGATTGATAGTCCTTATCCTTAGCATGTTGCAAGGACTATCACCCTAAGTTGGAAACCAGAAAGCTAAACTCCTCAATTTGTGAGAAGGTTGGTGGGTAAGGACTGAGACTTGTAAAACGCCCAGGGGTCGAGTTACTTAGAGAGGAAGGAGGCTATCCGTGCACCTTGACACGTTAAAAACAAGCACAAATCCTTAGTGGAGAGGATTGCTTCCTATTAAATCAGGTCGTGGACGTAGGAGTTGGTTATCTCCGAACAACGTTAAAAATACCCTTGAGTGCTGATTTACATTTCTGTTCAGGATCATAAACTGTCACCATTCTTAAACTGAACATTCAACATAAGTTTTACAAATTCAGGAAAAACCAATTCTCCTAAGGAAAACAGAAAATAGTTTTCAGGACATAAAACGATTAGAAACTTAAGGGCTCACTTCCGCATGTAACTCTAGCTTATTGAGATAGCTATCCAACTGACTAGCTTTCTGAGCGGTCAGTGGGTTATCTCTACTGAGCTTCCGAGAGCACGTTTCTTGAGACTCAACTGATTTTGTTCTTGACTGACTTGTTCCTGCTGTCCGTGAGAATGTCAGTTCAGTGAGCACCCTCAGGATCTTCCTGACTGAGTTTCAAAAGAGAATTTTCTGAGAATTTCAGAAAATATGATATCAGTGTATTCCCCCATACACTGATTATACTCATTTCGGGACCAACAAGTGGTATCAGAGCAGTGGTTCATAAGACCACTGACTTTGAGTACCAACTATTTCAGAAGGTGAAACTTTTGGTGGTCTACCTGAGCTAGATCTTGTTTCTGAAAACTGCATATCATGACATCTTCTTCTAAGCGCCTTGAGGGCAATCTTCTTGAGTTCTCTGTGGTTAACTATGATTATTGGAAATTCAGGGTTCTTGCCCATCTCTACTCCATTCATGATAAGATGTACATGGTGGTCGAGGAAGGACCTGTCAAGTTCATGACAAACCGATCAACCACCTGGCCTATTTTCGGAGGTGTTCCAGTTCCTCAGCCAGGAGAAGAGCCCGTGGAGAGGTCCGTGCTTACATATGACCAGATTAAGCAAATCAGACTGGATAATGTTGCTAAGAACATTATACTCCACACCGTTCCTTATGTGGATTCAGTAAGGCTAATGCATCTGAAGGCTGCCAAAGATATTTGGGATACTTTGGCAGAGATGAGTGAAGGATCTGAAAAGATAAATGAGAACAAGAGAGATTTGTTAATCAGGAAGTTTGAGAGCTTCAAGATGCTGGAGGGAGAGTCAATCGATCAGATGGAGTCTCGTTTAATCAAGCTGATGAACGAGCTGGCAACCCTTGGGAAGGAGGTTCCCAAGAGGGAGGTGTTCTCTAAAATCCTGAACGGTCTCCCTGAAAGATGGGATACAAGTGTTATCATGTTGAAAAATACTCAGGATCTTACGAGTGTCTCTACTACTCATCTCTTCTCTGAGCTAAAGGCTCTAGAATTCGACCTCAATAAGAGGAAGAAGAAGAATGAGGTTAGTGAGGATACAAGTGAGGTGGGGACGCCTGAGAATGAAAAGAGCCTAGCTCTTAAAGCTACTCCTGAGCCTGAGGCTGGTTCTAGGTCCCTGAAAGAGATGAGCAGAGACGAGCTTGCCGAGGAGTACAACTTGATGGCCCGGAGGTTCGAGAAGCTCAACTAACATTTTGGCAGGTATACGAAGTTTTATACTGATTCCAGGAACATGAGAAGATATTCCAGCCCCAGAAGGTCAAGCTCTCGGAGGGAAGAGTGGAGGGGCTCAGACTCTAGGAGGGAACGTGAAGAGCCTGAGCGCCGGTGAGAAGAAAGAGGCTCCGGAAGGAGAGACGAATAAGATCCTAAAAGATCCAGCTCCAGACAAGAGAGAAGCTTAGGGAGCCAGAGGGAACCTGAAGGTAAAAAGTATACTGATAAACCGAGTGTCAGTGATGCAGATATGTGCTATCACTGCAAGAAGATCGGACATTATCAGTACGACTATCCAGAGCTCAGTGCTCGAGAGAGAGAAGATCGGAGATCAAATTTAGATTTGAGGGCATTAGATCGGCGGATGATGCTTGCTGAAAAATGTTTGAATTCAGATGGCCCAGGACGCTGATCCCCTGATCTCTTCTCCGACTAGGAGTATGATGATATCTGTCTCATGGAAGATGATGAGGTATGTTCTTCTGCCTCTTCTCCTGATCACGCACCTGAGCTTAGCTCAGACTCAGCAAAGGATCTCGACGTTTAGCTCTCTTTAGAGCAATTAATGGCCAATTTCTCAGGGCTACATGAGACCCATATTCACACAGTGGAGGTTATTATAGAACTGAGTGCTGAGAATGCTCGTCTCACTGAGATTGTTAAGATTAGAGACACTGATGATGCACTGATGCTGGTGAGACTTCATGAACAACTCCTAAACACTCGTAACGAGCTTGAAAGGGTTCAAAGTGAGGTTGAACGACTAAGAGCTTTCATTGTTACCATGACTATAACTCACGATATTGAGGAAATCACACTTCAGGAAGAGCATACTGCTGAGTTGGTTGCTCGTCTCAACGCTGAGCATAAAGCTCGCAAGAATGAGCATGAGGCTGAGATGATCACTCGTCATAGCTATCTGCAACCATACACCACTGAGATTGAGTCCCTAAGAAAGGAAAATGAATACCTGAACTATCAGCTGGAGAAGTTATACCAATCAACCTAAGTGGTTGAAAGGATAAACCATGATCTCCCAACGGAGTGACGGTACTAAAGTAGGGTTGGGCTATAACCCGGAGAAATCTCAGGACTGAAATGGACGTGCTTCAGGTAGCAACTCCGAAAGAGTGTTTGTCCCTGTCCAATCTGATGACAAAGGTAAAGGTATTGTTCATCAGGATAACGACTTAGAGAAGGATGTAGAACCCGCTGATCCCGTCGGACAATTTACTGAGGAACCAAGGCCAGAACCTAAGGAACAGGCCAAGGAACCTCATCAGGCGCCAAGGGAGAAGGACAAGGGTAAGTCTAAGACTAAGCCTAGGAACAATCAGATCCGTAGGAACTCTGGCCCGAGCACATCTAAGGCATAGCCTAAGGTTGCTCAGGATGGAGGAAATCCACGAACGAACTTAACTCTGAGTACGCCTCAGGCCCAGCCTAAGAACACTCAGGGTCGAGGGAGTTTGAGAAGGAACTCTGCCCCGACTAAACCTCAGGCCCAGCTGAGGAATACTCAAGACAGAGGAAATTTAGGCCAGAGGAAGCCTCAGGCCAAACCGAAGGACACTCAGGTCCAGAAGCCTCAGACGGGGCACATGACATGACCAATCAGAAGCGTCCTAATCCTGAAAGGAGAAGGACAAATCGGGTGGATCCTGAAGGGCAACAGAATCTTGATTCCGATAAGGCTCGGACCAGACCTCATATGCCTAGAGGTCAGGAACGAGCAAATCCTTCCCAGAACACACCCAGGCCCATTGCACCCAAGCCAAAAAGGAACCGGAGGCCGGCCCCCAAGAAGAAATCCAGGGCCTCCGTAACTCAGGCTGACACCCATACATCCTCGACTTCCAAGGTACCCAGGAAGAAGAGAACGATGTATGTAGATGTTTTAGGAAGACAAATCTATACCGCTGATTCTAATAGGGTGGTAAGACAGATTTGAATTCCGAAGGGTATGGCTGACACCATAGGATCCAATACAAGATGGATACCTGAAGCCTGATTCTTTTTAGGTCGCTGCGGGCTGCAAGAAGAAGAGGGAGAATCCAAAGAAGGGAGACTGGTACCTGAACTCATGGTGTTCGAGACACATGACCGGTTTCCTTGATCTCCTTCAGGATTATATTGCTCAAGATGGCCCACATGTTACCTTTGGTGATAACTCTAAGGGTTTCACCAGAGGGTTTGGTACTCTTGTTATCGACTCAGTCCGAGTGCTTAGTGTGTCTTATGTTGAGGGTCTTAGGCATAACCTGCTATCTGTTAGTCAGTTTTGTGACCATGGATATAGTGTAGAGTTTACATAGAATATATGCCTTGTGAAAGATAAATCTACACTGCAGGTTCTTATTACAGGTGTAAGGAGAGGTAACATATATTTTTCTGACTTTAAGAGCAGCTCTCATGAGACCTGTTTACTTTCTAAGAGTTCTGCTGAACTCAGTTGGCTTTGGCATAAACGCCAGAGCCACTTAAACTTCAAGATTATTAACATGATTTCTCGACTTTCTCTTGTAGAAGGTCTTCCAAATTAAGTTTTTAGCAAGGACCACGTGTGCGGATCATGTCAGGAGGGCAAGCAAACAAAAGCTTCATTCAAAAAAAAGAATTCCTTCTCAACTGACCGAGTACTTCAGCTCCTACACATGGATCTTTTTGATCAAATCACTTCTGTCAGCATTAATGGTAGAAAATATGTTCTTGTTGTTATTGATGATTATTCCAGGTACACATGAGTTATTTTCTTGCTAAAAAAGAAGGAGACTCAGGTGAAGCTTCTAGAGTTACTCTGGAAACTGAGTATTGAACAGAGTCAGAGCATCGTCATAATCAGATCAGATTGGGGAACAGAGTTTATTAACTCTTATATAACTGATTTTTGTACTCACAATGACATTTCTCATGAGACCTCTACAACTAGGACTCCGCAGTAGAACGGAGTAGCTGAGAGAAGGAATTAGACCCTAAAGGAAGCTGCCAGAAACATGCTGGTCGAGTCAGGACTGCCCAAGAAGTACTGGGCTAAGGCGATCAACACTGTGTGTTACACTCAGAACCGATCTATACTGAACAAACAACATGCTCAGACGCCCTATGGAACGTGGAATAAGAGGAAGCCTCATATCTCTTATTTCCATATCTTTGGGTGTAAGTGTTTCATCCTAAACAACGGGAAAGACCAGTTGAAGGCCTTTGATAGCAAGTCTGACGAGGGGATATTCTTAGGATATTCCTCAGTTATCAAAGCCTTCAGGGTCTACAACTGTCAGACTCTTGTTTTGGAGGAAACATCTCATTTTGTGTTTGATGAGTCTGCATCAATGCACATAAAGCATGTTCCTAGTCCTGACACTGAGGGGGTCACCAAGAGGATGACACGACTGAGCCTAAAGAAGAATCCTGAATTCAAGGTCAAACTTGTGCATGCTCCCATGGGATGGGATGATGATGATGATGATCAGGCCAACCCTCAAGAAGCCACTGCGTCGGAGAATGTTGAGTCTCAGACGGAGTCACAGACTCAACCTAATGTAAGGACTGTCGGTGATGATGCTTCTGCGCTAGCCTTCCTTTTCCTTTTTGTGAGATTGATTTTTTTCTTTTCCCCAAACATGGTATATACGATTAATAGGAGGCGTAAAAACAAAAGGAATGGACGATCCAATGTAACTGAAAAAAGGTGCACGGATGCCTCCACTTCCATCATTAATGGACTGAGCTCTTCGGATGCTGTTTGAAAACTGTCGATGGAAGATTTCAATAGTTCAGATGAATTGGATTCCCCTTGTTCCGGGGGGGTAGGCAGGCTGACCCGACATGGTTCTCTCAAGCGCCCTAGTATACTCTACTTGTTCACCTATGTCGGTTTGGGGTACGGTCAGTTCACCGGGAGGATCGCCCTCCCAATTCAAAGTTTTTTCCTGGAAGTTTCAACCTTGTTGACTATGACAAGAGTCGCGAATATAAAGAGACTCGTGACTATGGCAGGGCGGTACGCTCTGCTCTCTCGCGACCCCTACTCTAATCAAAAGACTAAAGGCCCCTACTGAAGATAGGTCGCCAAACTACGACTCCTTCGGATCCTTTTGAAGGGCCAGTCGCGTAGGGCGACCGGGCCAGGCCGAGTCAGAAAGGCTTCGATGACTCAAGGTTCATATTAGGGAAAGGATCCAGAGTCTCCAACATGCTCTCCGAAAGCAGTAGAAGGTGAGCCAAAGTCACTAGACTAAAACGCCGGTAAATCACCCCTTGTGGATGTGGATGATTTGATCTTCAACAGTCCCTCGGCCAAATGAGTATTTCACAGAGAGACGACAAGGAATTCCATTAATAACTGGACGTTTTGATTCTTTGGAACAACTCGATGAATTTAGTAGATCGTTTTAGGAGGCCCTAATCAAATGACTATAGATCGAACCTATCCCATTTTTACAGTATGCTGGTTGGCTGTTCACAGCCTAGCTGTGTATCAGATGGACGTGAAGAGTGCTTTTCTGAATGGTGTACTGAATGAGGAGGTGTATGTGAAGCAGCCTCCCGGATTAGAAGTTGGTGATAAGGTCTATCGCTTAAAGAAAGCACTCTACGGACTGAAACAAGCTCCCCGAGCTTGGTATGATTCTCTTTCCCAATTCCTGATAGACCATGGGTTCGTAAAAGGAACAATGGATAGAACTCTATTCATGATCATTGAAGGTGAGGATATTCTCCTAGTTCAGATATACGTCCATGACATTATAAATGGATCACCTAATCTGAAGCTTTGTCAGACTCCGGAATCTTTATCAATCAGTCTAAGTACACGAGAGATTATATTTAGAAGTTCGGCATTCAGTCTAGCAAAGTCTCGAGGATTCCAATGAACACTAACGAGAAGCTGGATCCTGACAAAGAAGGGATCTTCGTAGACCAGACTGAGTTAGGGCACTGAGAGGATCCTTATTGTATCTAACTGCAAGTTGACCTGATATCACTTTATGCAGTTGAAGTTTGTGCGAGATACCAGTCAGATCCCAAGAAAAGTCATTTAGAGAGTGCCAAGAAAATTCTGAAATACCTGAAAGGTACAGTCAATTTAGGACTTTGGTACCCCTCTGATGACAACCTAGAACTGATAGGGTATTCTGATGCTGATTACGGAGGTTGTAGGATTGATAGGAAATCAACGACAGTCACATGTCAGTTTCTAGCAAACTAATCTCTTGGTTTTCCAAGAAATAAACAAGTGTCGCAACGTCCACTACTGAGGCTGAGTATATGGCGGCAGGCAGTTGTTGCTCCCAGATTCTCTGGTTGAAGCAACAACTGAGAGACTACCAAGTAATGGCCACTGAAGTCCCAATTTATTGTGACAATAACAGTGCTATTGACATATCTCAGAACCCAATCTTGCACACAAGGTGTAAGCATGTGGACATCAGGCATCACTTTATAAGATATTGTTTGCCAAAATGGTGTATGCTTTCACGCAAGTAAGTGTATGTGGACGTTGTTGTTGAGGCAAGTTGACTAAGTTAAAATATCGAACACGGGGAAACGATGTGATATCAAGCAAGTTTTGAATGTTTACAAAGGTTAATAGCTAGTGAAAATAAGAAAGAGTCTTAAATTCTATCTACTCTTGACAAAGCAAAGTATATTCTAACTATCACCTTTTGGAAAGATGAGCAAGTGTGAGATGTGTGTGCACTGGAGTAATCCTACTATGGTTCATCTAGTATCCTATCAATCCTAGCATGAAAGATCCCTTGATGTCTTAATCAAGCCTAAGTGCTCTATCAAGTGCCTTGATCACTCTAGCCAATACTCCATTTCATAGGTCTAAGCTTCTAAACAATTCTCATTGACATAAAAGCATTAATACAAACACTTGGTACGCAAAAAATTCAATCAAGAACTTCCATGAATTAACTCAATTCTCATGTGTTGCTAACTCACATAGGCTCAAAATATCCAATTGATTACAACAAACATTCAAACAAATCATCAAAGTAGAGAATTAATGCATCAAGATCACTTAATCATGCATAGGATTAACAAAACACTAAACTACATCATAATATTCATACACTAATGCAACAAGAGGATTAGCCCATGGCTAATTGGTAAAATAAAACAACAATTAAGTTAAAGACGAACATGATAAGCACTAAAACAAGAGAATTAAATGGAAACTTACCAAATGTAGGTGAAATAGAAATACAATCCACAAACTTTCCAATGCTATCTTCTAATCCGGGACACCAAAAGATAAATCCTACCATAGAAATGTAGTTAACAACAAGAGGAATCTAAAGCAACAAACAGATTAACGATCCAATGGTTGGATCAAAGGTAATCAAAGAAAGAAGATGGAAAATTAACTACAAACCCAAATTGTAACTATCTCTAATCTCTCTCTAAACTAATCTAAGAAAAATGAATCTAAAATAATGAAAATCTCCTTGAAAATCTGATCCTTGAGGTATTTATAGTGACCACAATGCTTATACCAATTTGCCATTCATTAAACGCGAGAAAAGACGAGATTGCCCTTAATTTGGTCAAAATTCGAAGTCAGGCTCGATCATTAGTGTAACAACGCTCGATCATGGATGACCGAGCGCCTCTCTTCATATGATCGAGCGGTGGTCAACTCGGTGTCCAGAGATTTTTAGCTCGGACATCCTTCTACGGGCGCTCGGTGAACAGTACAAAAGAGCTCGATCAACGACCTTTTTCCAACCGTTTTTGACTTTTTTGTTTTAGATTCTATGGCTCGTCCAGGCTTCCTAGGATCTTCCTTTAAGTTATTGAAGCTTCCCCATGTGCTCGGATCACATAATCTCATCCTCTCTAATCACGATTTTCTCGAATTTGCTCGATTTCACCTATAAAACACAACTTTCTTACCAAAAGAGGTGAATAACTAAATGTATAGCATATTAAGGTCAATAAAGCACATAAACCAATCAATATAATGCTAAAATGGATACAAAATAATGCAATTATGACCCTAATCACACACCCAAACTAGATTGTTGCACGACCTCAGGCAACGAAGCGATAAGATAAGGGAATAATTGTATCAATGAGGATCTAGCACACAATCAAATGCCATGAACACATCACTCAAAATCATGCAATCTATCAATGTAGTGTAATTTCATCTACCATCTACACAAAATTAATGAACACATGATCAAATCAATGAGTCAAGATCCTCACTAGGAAGTATATAGCTCAACTCTCAAGTGTATGAGGTTTCACTCAACATCACAAAAAGTACATCAATACCATAGACTTGATAAAAGTCTCTAATTCTCCACCACTTGTCAAGTAATTCATCATCAAACCAAAGAGGACTTTTTATTTGGTTGTAGTGTTGGCTCTTTGGTAAGGGTGGGATATTTTTGGATAGAAGTGACTATCAAACTAGTGGAGCAAGAGGTCAAGATAGGTTGCAAGTGATCAAGTTGCAACACCATTTCAACCACATAACAATTCTTTTCACACTTCTTCCTTTCAAGCATTTTTTCCACTTTTTTTTTTTTTTTTTGCAACTTTGTATCACATCACCATCACATTAGGCTCATAAGCTCTTCTTCACAATTTTTTTCATTCAACACAACTTTCACCTTCATTTTTTTACATCTTCATCTTTTGCTTCTTTCACTTTTCTTCACCACCTCATCCACCAAACTCTCTTTTAAAGCACATGTAACCCTCTTATCCTCATGAAAGCTCCACTAGTCATAGGGAAAATAAGGCTCAAAATGAAAGGCTCAAAATATCCAATTGATTACATCAAACATTCAAACAATTCATCAAATTAGAGAATTAATCCATCAAGATAACTTAATCACGCATATGATTAATAGAACACTAAACTACACCATAGTATTCATACACCAATGCAACAAGAAATTAGCCCATGGCTAATTGGGAGTTCAAATCAACAATTAAACAACTAAACATCATCATTAAGACTAAATTGAAAGAAAATTACAAGAATCTCACCAATTAAGAAGTAATTGAAATACACTCCTTCTACCTTGAAATGCTAAGTCTTGATCCGGAACTCCAAATGCAAAATTGAACGGTAGAAATGTAGCTAATAACGAGAATATTCTAATGGAATAAACAGATCTAAAATCTAATGGTTGGATTACAAAAAATTATAGAGAGAAGTATGAAAATTAACTAAAACACACTAAGTAACTACCTAATCTCTCTCTAAAACTATCTAATGATTCTAAGACTAATTGGTGATGCTTGGAAATCTGATCCTTGAGGTATTTATAGTGCCCACAATGCTTAGACCAAATTTCCCCTCATTAAACACACGAAAAGGCGAAGTTACCCTTAATTTACTCAAATTCCGAAGGCGAGCTCGGACATCAATGGTCGAGTGCCTCTCTTCTAGTGGTCGAGCGCCTGGAGTTCTGGTGTCCAGAGATTTTTAGCTCGATCATCTTCGCACGAGCGCTCGATCATAGTAGAGTCAACGCTCGGTCAACGCACTTCTCCGACGTCCTATTTCAACTTTTTTGTTTTCAATCCTATGGCTCGTCCATGCTTCCTAGGGTCTTCATTTGAGTTATTTAAGCTTCCCCATTTGCTCGGATCACATCATCTCATTCTCTATAATCATGATTTCCTCATTTTTGCTCGATTTCACCTATAAAACACACTTTCCTTGCCAAAAGAGGTTAATAACACAATGTATAGTATATTAGGGTCAATAATGAACATAAACCAATCAATATCATGCTAAAATGAATGCAAAATGATACAATTATGACCCTAATCACTAATGAATCAAATTTAAATGTTGTTTAGAGGATTATCAAATATGTTCATGGTACATGTGATTTAGGAATTTGCTACGCAAAGGACACTAACTGCACTTTAAAAGGTTGTAGTGATGCATATTTGGCAGGAAATAGTGATGATAGAAAGAGCAGAAGCGGAAGATGTTTCTACATGGGAAACATTCTTATCTCATGGCACAGTAGAAAACAAAATTGTATTTCCTTGTCCACAGTCAAATCCGAATATATTGCCACAGGGAGTTGTTGTACTCAACTTTTATGAATTAAGAAAATATTTGATGATGATGGTCTAGAAAGTAATATATTAAATGTGTTTTGTAATAATACTAGTGCTATAAATATATCTAAAAATCTTGTGCAGCATTCTTTGAAAAAATATATAAGTGCTAGACATAATTTTATTAGGGATCTTGTTGAAAAAAAATTGTGAGTTGCAGCAACGCCTTCATCAGTACCTTTCCTTCTCTTCTCCAAGTAATCTATTTTTTACCCGTCATCCTACATGAGCGACGATGCTTTTCACCACGAAGTGTGGCATACCTTCCACGACCACGACTTTAGACTCGCTGCAGCTTCTCTCCCAAGTCATTGGAAGTAGCGAAATCGACATCAGGGTCAGCCATTTCCTTATCCGAGCTTTCTTGAGCGTAGTCTTCTGGGAATGCAAGCCTTTTGATTGGACTGAGGTTGATTTCCTCTTCACCTACAATGACCACGGGATACACGGTTTGTAAGCATAGTTACTTGTATGTCTCCATCATATCATCAATGGAAGCATCAGCTAGAAGTTTATTCTTGATAGGGTAAGTTTGAGGTGGTGCTTGTTGGTTAGGTGTTTCAGTTTCGGGCATAGGGTTTGAAGAAGATGATGGATTTTCAGTGGTAGTGGTAATGGCGGTTTTAGGGATTGGGATTTCTACTATTCTGATGGTAATAGTAGGCGATGTTGGTGGTGATGCTGCGATATTTTCGGTAGTATTATGGGCATTATCAGAGAAATCCATTGAAGAAAGAGTGTTGAGAGAATTTTCGAGAGTTGAAGAAGAGGGTTCCTGCAAATATGATTTTCAATGTGAAGAAGTTGAAATCATATCCTTTATCTGCATAAATTGATGTGACAATTAATGATATAATATTAAAGTAAGAGAATAATAATTATGAGTGATAAATGTGATACAAATTAGTGTTATAAGTGATACCTCATACGAATTCGAATGACAACATCACATAAACAAAGTGTATATTTTGTATAAGACTTTCTGTTAAAAAGGGATCAATAAATAGAGATAACATTGTGGAAATTATTTTGAAAATCATGGGTTAGATCATGATGTGGTGGTTTTAATAACCACCCATGTTGAGGGACATACTTCTAGTATTTAATATAAATAAATAAATAAATGATAACTACCCTAATAACATGATATCTAATTATAAATAAATTTGGACAAATTAATTCAAATAATTTAAGACAACGTATAATTAATATCCAGAAAATAAATAACTTACAAAGATATATCAATTTTCAAACTGAGCCAATGTTGTCAAATATGTCGGAACACATATAATCTTAACATGATTTTTACATGAGTTTGCTTCATTAGTGTTGCCCCTATATATATTTTTTTAACTTCACACTTTGAGTTCTTATTGATCCATCTTCTCAACAGAGAACATCGTAGTCGAGAGCTCTATGTTCCATAGTTACTCGATGGATTATGAACATATTGATGCAATTTTTATCACCTTTTGAAAAGAGAACATCATAGTCTCAAGCTCTGTGTCACATAGTTACTCAGTGATTTAGCATCTTTTTGTGAATATTTTTAATGGCATTTAAGAGATGTATGACCAGAAATTTCAATTTGTTCCAACAGGCTTAGTAAGAAAAATAATTCATCTAAGTAAGTTACAAAGTAACTGTAAATAAATAATAATACATATTCAAACTTATGAGAATTATAATTATGTTGTCATAAATGTCAAAACATTTGTTACAATACTTAGACTAAATTTAAATTAGACAGTGCATAAACAAAGAGATTTCCTAAGTGGAGAAAACCTCTGGTCATCTAGGGCTTCTGTAAAAATATCCACAAGTTGCTTTTCAGTTGAAACATATTCTGACTTCACAATTTCTTTCATAACAAGATCTCTAATGAAATGATGTCTTATATTAATATGTTTTGTTAATGAATGTTGCACAAATTTTTTAGAGATATTAATAGCACTAGTATTATCACACATCATATTAAGCACATCACAACTAAAACCATAATCATCAAACAGTTTTCTATGTCAAAGTAATTAAGTACAACAACTCCCTATTGCGATATATTCTGATTCTGCAATAGACAGAGACACACATTTTAGCTTCTTGCTATGACAAGAGATTAAATTGTTTCCCATGAAGAAACAACCCACACTTGTGCTCTTTCTATCATCACTCTCACCTGCTCAATCAACATCACTATAACCTAACATGGAATTGCTAGTATCTTTACTATACCAAATGCCAAGATCACATGTTCCAGCAATATATTTGATAATCCTTTTGATAACATTTAATGTGACGCTTTTGGATCACTTTGATATCTTGCACATAAGCATACACTAAACATTATATCTGGTCTACTAGCAGTTAGGTATGAAAGACTTACTGTCATTGATCTGTATAATGTTGGCTCAAAATTTTTGCCAACATTATCTTTAAATAGTTTTTGTGAGGATCCTATAAGAGTTTTCATATGTTTGACATTTTCTAAACCAAATCTTTTAACCAAATTCTTAGCATATCTACTTTGTGAAAAGAAAATTCCATCTATAAGTTGTTTGATTTGAAGTTCAAGAAAGTAATTCAAATCACCAACCACATTCACAAATTCTTTCAACATAAAATCACAAGTAGAACCAAACACAATATCATCAACATATATTTGTGCAATCATTACTTTGTTATTAACATGTTTAATAAACAATTTTCTATCAGCTTGACCTCTTACAAAATCAATTTGAATAAGAAAATTAGTTAATCTACCATACTAAGCTTTAGGAGTTTGCTTAAGACCATATAATGTACTACCTCCGTCCCAGGTCTTTCTTCAAAAAAATAGGGCACACATATTAAGGAAAGGTTGAAGTATGTGAGTGTGAAGTTAAATAATAAAATATAAAAAGTATACTTTATTGACTTTTGTGAGTGTAA
Source organism: Prunella vulgaris (assembly GCA_026898435.1). Classification (NCBI taxonomy): domain Eukaryota; kingdom Viridiplantae; phylum Streptophyta; class Magnoliopsida; order Lamiales; family Lamiaceae; genus Prunella; species Prunella vulgaris. The sequence goes on along the minus strand of JAPKLY010000035.1, from coordinate 234,938 downwards.
ATTATTTCCTTTTTAAGGTGTGAAGAAAGAGTTGGGACGTCACGAAATGGAAAAACAACAAGAAAGAGTTGGGACGGAGGGAGTATTTTTCAGTTTACACACATGGTTAGGGTATTCTGGACTTTCAAATCCTTTAGGTTATTCAACATAAGCTTCATCAACAAGTATTCCATTTAAAAATGTAGATTTGACATCCATTTGATGCACTTTGATATCAATGAAACATGCAATTGTAAGTAATAGTCATATAAACTCAATTCTAGCTACGGGTGCAAAACTTTCGTCAAAGTTAATACCTTCCACTTGAGTATAGACTTGTGCAACAAATCTAACTTTTTTTCTAACAATGTTTCCAGATTCATCAGTTTTGTTCTTAAAAATCCACTTAGGTCCTATTACATTAACATTTTTCAGGCCTAGGAACTAATGTCCAAACATCATTACGTTCAAACTGATTTAACTCTTCATGCATGACATTTATCCAATTTTCATCTTTTAAAGCTTCTAGAACATTTTTAAGTTCATTTAGAGAATGATAGCATTTGTGATTCACAAGATTACACTTAGATGACATGCATATAGATCTTACTGCATTAGTTACACTTATATTTCCTCCTGTCTAAATTCCAGAGTATTGTTCTCCAATGATCTGATTTAATGGATGATTTTTCAAAATACGTGAAGAAGGAGTTTTGTCTAAAATATTAGAATACTCTATAGGTTCCGACTTTTCAGAAAATGTTCTCTTAAATGTTAGTACATTTTGAGTAACATTATTACTTTGATCAAATCAATAGATTTCTTTGGAATTTCAATTAAATATGGAACATCTACTTCATAACATGTTCCTACAAGACTAGAATCATCATCAAATACAACATTCTGTCCTTAAATTATAAAACCTATAAGCTTTACTATTTCTAGAATAGCCTAAGAAAAATTCTGTATCACTTTTTTAATCAAACGTGTGCAATTGATCCCTATTATTTATAATGTAACAATTAAAACTAAAAACATGAAAATATTACAAATTTTGATTTCTATTGTTAAGGATCTCATAATGAGTTATTTTGGAATTTGTCCTAAGATAGACTCTATTTGAAATATGACATGCGGTGTTTAAAGTTTCAGCCCAAAATCTTTTTGACAAATGTTGGATAAAAGCATAATTCTCTCCATTTCTTGTAAAGTCCTACTCTTTGTTTCTGCAATTCCATTTTGTTGTGGGTTTTTGGTGAAGAAAACTCTTGTTGAATACCTTTTTTCTCACAAAATTCAGGAAAAAAATATTTTTAAATTCTCCACCATGATCTGACCTAATTCTTTTCACTTTAGAGTTAAAAACAATCTTGAAATTTTTGTAAAGAACTTTGAAAACATGAAAAGTATCTGAATTTTCTTTAAGAAATTCAATCCAGGTATATCTAGAGTAATCATCAACTATTGCCAGAGAATATATTTCCCACCAATACTCTCAGTTTCCATTGGACTACTTCGAGTCATAATTGCATCATTTCGCATCCATTTCTATATGGTTTTGATGATATTATGTTCATATTTGACCCTAATATGCTATACTTTGTGTTATTGACCCTGTGTTTGCAAGAAAGTGTGTTTATAGTGAAAAACGAGCAAAAATGAAGAGTTCGTGATTAGAGAGGAAGAGATGATGTGATCCTAGCATGTGGAGAAGTTCAAATGACCCAAGGGAAGATCCTAAGAGGCTAGGATGAGAAATTGGATTGAAAACGAAGAAGTCAGAATCGGATGGCACGGAAGAGGGCCTGGTCGTGCGCCCAGTTACGGACTCGAGCGCCAACATGCCACGTGACCAGCTACGCGCATAGCCTGGTCGCGCGCCTTTGCATTTTCCTGTAGATTAAGGGTGCTTTCGTCTTTTGCGTGTTTTAATGAAGAACATGTTGGGACAATCTGAGTATTTTGATTAGATCCCAAAACCCCTGATGAATTTGCCTAAGTATAGTGTACAGGATAAAATGGTTCAGGATAGTTAGGTTAGAGATTCAGTACAGAAGGACCATGCTGAAGACTGAAGAATATTGGAGTCGACCCAATTTACTGAAGTCTGAAGCGTAAACCATTCTGAACGAGTCAGTCAGTCTCGCTGAAGATTGTCTGTTCTGAAGCTGAAGATCGAAGTCTGCTGATTCATCCTGAAGTCAATCCTGAAGTACCATTGTCTGATGTTTCTACTGAATACACTAAGCATGTTCAGGACAGAACTCAGTCAGTGAAGAGTAAGTATTACCTATCAGGCTGTGCTGAATGCACATAGGACCTGACTTAGGCCTTGGTTCAGTTCACCTGAATCCTGTACGTCCGAAGCAAAAAGGTAACACATACTGAGCTGAATGACCTATCAGGCTGTGCTGAATGCACATAGGACCTGACTCAGGCTGTGGTTCAGATCACCTGAATCATATCAGTCCAAAGCAGAAGGTTATTTATGCTATGGGATAAGAGACAAAAAGAATGTCAGTAAGACTCCATTAAGGCACACATTCAGACTGAGTTATTACAAGAGACTCAGAGCATTGAATGTACGAGGAAGGATAAATGTCTGAAGGTCAACTAGCCGTTATAGCGGAGAGCCAATGATCTTTCGACACGTAAGCACGGAGTCTGCGCAGCATTTAATGCGGCATTTAATCCGTCTCAAAAGGTTGCAGGTGATGTGACAACTTGCCAGAATAAGCATGGCGGGTAGGTCAAACAGTATTTCTAGCCTGCAATCTACCTAAAATAGGAAAGATTTGATTTGATCTCCTCCAACGGATCTATTTTGAATCTTGCCTATAAATATGGAGAACCTTGCACCCATTCAAGGTTAACGGGAAATTTCCAAGAGAACTCTCAAGAATCCAAGAACACAAAGCATATCATAAACAACACTCTGCAATTAAATTTCCCTAGTTTTTGTAGTAGGATTCACTCTGTATTTGCTTAGATCGATAGCTCTATTATTTAGCACTGATTTGTATTGCTAGAGCTATCTTAGTTGGAAACCAGAATACCAAACCTCTCAAAGTGTGAGATAGGTTGGTTAGAAGGACTGGGACTTGTAAAACGCCCAGGGGTCAGTTCCTAAGAGAGAAAGTTGGCTACTCGTGTCCCTTGGCACGTAAAACCTAAGTACCTATCCTCAGGGTTTTGAGGATAGCTTCCAGTTAAATCAGGTCGTGGACGTAGGAGTTGGTTATCTCCGAACCACGTTAAAAAGTCCCCTGTGTGCTGTTTTACTGTTTTGTTCAGGATCATAAATGTCATCATATTAAACTGAACATACTGCATTGGTTTTAACTTCAGGACTGAATCAATCATCCTGAATCTGAATACTGTGCACTCAGCCTTAACCACCAATTTACTAAGCAACTCAGAGAAAACGTTTTCAGAAACTAAAACGAGTAGAATCTAAGGGCTCACTTTCCGCATGTACTCTGACTTACTGAGATAGTAGTCCAACTGACTCGCTTCAGAGCAGTCAGTAGGTTTGTTATCTCTACTGAGCCTCCGAGCACTTCACTCACACTCAGCTTATCTGACTCATTACTGAATCGTCCCTGCTGCCCCTGCGGACATTCAGCATACTGAGTACTTCAGGGAATCCTGACTGAGTGCGTTAGAAGCATTTTTCTGAGTCTTTCAGAAAAATCTGACATCAGTGTATTCCCCCCCCATACACTGATTTACCTCGTTTCGGGACCAACAGAACATTTTGGTACAAGCATGAGAGCACTATAAATACATAAAGCATCCGATTTCAGAGAGACTTTTCTTCATTCCAATTTTAATAGGGAAGTTTTAGAGAGATATTAGGTAGTTATTATTGGGTTTTCTTAATACTTTACACTTCTCTATAAGAATTCTTGTGATCTAGCCATTAGATTCTTCATCCATTTACATTGTTAGATTCGTCTTGTCAAGAGCTACATTCCTACGGTTCAATTTTACATTTTGTTTTCTGGATCAAGAGTTGGATTTTCAAGGTAGTAGAGTAGACTTTCAATTCCGTTGTAATAGGTAATCTTCTTACAATTTCTTTACATTTTCGTAATAATCATGATACTAGTGTACTTAATTGTTTATTTGATCACTCAATTAGCCATGTGATAATCCCTTTTATGCATTGGTGTATCATCCTTATGTAGTAATTTGGTGTTCTATTATTCCTATGCATGTTTTGTGAAATTGATTGGTTAATTCTCTTAATTGATGATATGTATGGATGTTTGGAATGCCAATTGGATGTTTAGAGCCTAAGTGGATTAGCAACATATGAGAATTGAGCTTGTTAATAGAAGTTCTTTATTGAATGTTGTGCATGCCAAGTGTTTGATTAAATGCTCTTAAGTCAATGAGAATTGTTTATGAGTAAAGACCTCTCAATTATAGTATTATGTGTTGTTAGAGAGATCTACACACTTAATGAAGCCATTGTCTTAGTTGATCAATCAATGGAACTACATGCTAGGATAAGATAGGCACCTAATGACCCATAAGGGGATTACTCTAATGCATTCTTCTCACACTTGCTCATCTTTCACAAGAAGGTGATAGGTAGGTTCTTGATTTTTGGTCAAACATAAAACTTTTTACTTGCTTTCTTAGATTTTACTTTTCAACAACATCCTACTATTCAATACCACGTTTCCCAGAGATCGATATATTTTAACTTGGTCATCTTGCCACATACACCACGACCACGTACACTTGCGTGAGACATAAAATTGGCAAACAAGTTTTTGACGCCATTGCCGGGGAGACGACTACTTTGTTTAGTTTGTTTGTTGTTGTTGTTTGGATTTATTGATTAAGAGTTGCCTACGTACATGCATACAAGAAGCAAAGGGGGAAATCTAGTACCTCTTGACATGAACATTGAAGGAAGTTTAAGAAGGCAACGAAGACAAGCTTATCTTGAACAAGAAAGCATGGAACACCAAGGGAACGAAGCTCGAGAAGAAGCTAGAGAGGAAGGACAAGTGAGACCACAAGTGCATCAAGAGGAGCACTTGGCTCAAAGAGAGGTTCCTCAACCTAACTTACGTTATCTACCATACCCACCTCAAAGTCAACCACTACCTCATCCCTATCACCAACCTTATTCCAATTATCCTATGAACCAACCTTACTACCCACCACCACCACCACAAAACTATCCCTACTATCCATATCCACCACCACCTCAACCTCCACATTATAGACCACAAATTGCACCACATATGGACCCTAACCCACAAAACGAGCCACTCTTGAGGGATTATTTTGAGCCACGAGTTCGTGAGTACTACGATGGTATTGAAAGGCCACCTACAGATGCCGAGAAATTTAAGTTGAGTCCTAATCTCTTGAAGATGCTTAATGAGTCACTATTCGATGGAACTAATGAGAAAGAGGACCCGAATGCCCATCTAAGCAACTTTATAGAAATCTGCGATACCATGAAATATCAAGGCATGATGGACGATGAGAAGAGACTCCGATTTTTCACTTTTACCTTGAAGGGGCGAGCTAAGGTATGGATACAATCCATGACCTCTAAGGCGGCGACTTGGGAGGAATTGAGCTCACAATTTCTAAGAGAAAAAATAAAGAATTTTCGTTAAAGATCGAGGGAGACAATCTCAAATGCTTGGGAAAGGTATCAAAGCTTGTTACTAGCATGTCCTCAACACGGTTTCAAAGAGGAGGACATCCTTTTGACATTCACCATAGGCCTCAATGAAATGGACAAGAATTACTTGAACTCATGTGCCGGTGGATCCGTGTGGACAAGAACCGTGCGTCAAGTGAACGACATTATTGAGAACATTACCGCAAATGATTCCTTTCAAAGTGAGACAAGCGTGGGAACGGGAGATCGGGTGTCCTTTCTTGAAGAAAATATGAAGAATGTCTTGTTAATGATGTATGGAAATCAAAATCAAGCACCATCACCCATGCAAGTTAGTGTTGTGGAGAGTGTGCCCTCGCCCGTGCTACAACCTCAAGAGGAAGTGAGCTATATGGGGAGGCCCCAATATAATAACTCCTATCCCAACATTCCAAGACCCTACATTGCACCTCCTTTCCTCCAACAAGGTGCCCCTTATCAACCTAATCAAGGTAATGCTCCTTACAATCCTAGCTTTAAGAGGCATGAGAACTTCTCATACTCTAATCCTAAAGGAGCTATCCAACTACCTCCAGGAATTGATCCTGGTTCTGAGCCGCCTAACCATGAAGGGAAGGCAAACATCGATGAGACCTTGGTGCTTCTTTTGAAGAAAATGGAGGATATGAGGATTGATAATGAAAGGAGACATGATGAGATGAATATAAAATTTGATGACCTCTACAAGTCCCAACAAAATCAAATTAAAAGTCTTGAATTTCAAATGGGGAAAATTGCTACATCATTGAGTCCTCATGTCAATAAAGGTAAGTTTCCTTCAACCACCAAACCAAATTCAAGAGAACATTGCAATTCTATTGTTACTTGTGTTGATTCTTGTGATGGGGTGGTGAGGAGTTGTTCTATTGAAAGTTTTCATGATGATTTGGTTGAGGATGCAATGTGTAGTAGAGGGGTTGATTGTCTTGAGAAGAGTGATAAGAGAAGAATGGGGTAGTTGTAAGGATGGAAAAGAGAGAAGAGAGAGTGAAGGGGGTATGAAATCTAGGGGATGTGGTAAGTAAGGGGGAAAAAGGGAAAGTAGACAAAGAAGTGAAGGTGGAAATTTCAAAAGGATTGAAAGATAAGCTTGATGATAGATTTAAAAAGTTCTTTGAGGTTTTCAAGAAGTTGTATGCAAACATGCCTTTTCATGAAGCCATTGAGCATATGGCCAATTACACAAGATTTTTTAAGGATGCGATGGCAAGAAAGAAGAAATTTGGTGAACCGTAGATGGTTAAGCTTACAAAGGAGAGAAGTGACTTGATTAGTAAACATCTTCCAAAAAAGCTTAAAGATCCGGGAAGCTTTACTCTGAGTTGCCACATCAAGGGGAGTAAAGAGATCAAAGCCTTGTGTGATTTAGGAGCAAGTGTCAAGAGATTAGGCTTGCATGATTTAAAGCCAACCTTGATCAATTTGCATATGGCCGATAGATCGAAGGTGAGATCAAAAGGAGTGCTTGAAGATGTGGTTGTTCATGTAGGGAAGTTTATGTATCTCGTTGACTTTGTTATACTCGATGTGGAGGAAGATGATGATAATCCTCTCATTTTTGGGAGACCTTTTCTTGCGACGTTGGATGCCTTAATAAATATCAAGCGAGGAGAGGTTACTCTAGGAATGAATTGTGAGAGAGCTACATTCTCGATCCATAATACTTCTAAGAGTTCCCCAAAGAAGATTGAAGGAGATGTCATCAAAGTTATACAAAATCATATGGAAAAGCATGAAGAGGAAAAGGTGAACATTCTTGATCTCAAGAGTGATATTGTTGTTGATGATCTTTTTGAAAAGAGGAAGAAAGTGAATTTAGACGGTAAAAAGAAGTTGAAGAAAGTAAGGAATGGGGGTAAACACTTGTGGAGAAAGAAGGGTGAGGCAAGTCAATCTAGACTTGTTAATGTTGATCCTACGTGAGCTTCAATGCGTCCGACTAGGGGACGTTAAATCCAAGCGCTAGATAGGAGGCAATCTATCCTTCATATCCTTTTTGTATCCTTATGATTAGGTTCATAATTGCATCTTTTTGCATCTATTTCTATATGGTTTTGATGTGCTTATGTTCATATTTGACCCTAAAATGTTATACTTTGTGTATTTAACCCTTTTTGGCTAGAAAGTTGTGTTTTGTAGTGAAAACGAGCAAAACCGGCGAAAGACGAGCAAGTTCGTAAAAATCCAGAAATTGTGAGTTGATCCAATGGAGGCAAATGATATACCATGTCGAAGAGTTCGAAGAGAGGGTCGCAATGAAAAAAGAATCGAGTCAATCAGAGCTTTAGAACTCAAGATATGAAGGAAATGAGGAAGTCGAGGATCGATCGAACAAGACGAAGTTGGATTCGTGTGGAACCAGGCCAGGCTCGTGCGACGACCAGCTCCAGTTCGTGCTGGAAATCCCTGGATCGTTCACCAAGGCTCGCACGAATGGGCTCGTACGAATGCATTCGTGCGGCCACCTGCTTTGGTTCGTGCGAGGCTTCGGTTGGGCACACTTTCGAGGGCTGTTTCGTATTTTCGTGCGTTTAATGAAGGGCATTTTGGACTAAACATTGTGGGCACTATAAATACATCAAGGATCAGATTCTCAAGGCATCTAGTTCATAATCTTAGTCATAATCTTTGATTAGAGAGAGAGAAAGGTAGTTACTAGTTGGGTTTTAAGATTTCTTCTTACGATTTCATCGATAACTTTTGATCTACCGCTTGGATCATCGATCCGTTTATTCCTGCATTCTTGTCTCAGCTAGGGCTACATTTCTACCGTTTGAATTTCATTTTCTATTGTCGAATCATTTTCTAGCACTTGAAGGTAATTTGTATCTTTCCAATTTCCATTGTAATAGGTAATATTTCTACTTTCCTTTACAATTCTTGTATGATGATGATTGCAGCTAGTTCAATTACTCTTTTGTTCACACAATTAGCCATGGGTTAATTCCTTTATGTGTTAGTGTATGATTCCTATGGAGTAGTATGGTGTTATTAATGTTGATCTTATGAATGCTATGAGATGTTGAATGATCAATTCTCTATATTGATGGTTTGTATGACTACTTAGAATGCATAATTGATTGATTGGGCCATTAGGGAGTTAGTCTCATATGAGAATTGGGCTATTTTCCTAAATCTTCTTGTTATTAGGACATTTCATGCTAAGTGTTTGATAAAATTCCTAAGATAGTGAGAATTATCATTAGTGAATGGAAATAACAATTAGAGGCTCTAATGTGTATCTAGGGAGACCTTTGCATGTTAGAGTGGCTTGCCAATTGATTGTACAATACCTCATTGCATGATTAAGTGATACATCACCATGTGAAACATAGGATAGTATACTAATACATACTCTTACAACTTGCTCACTTTGCAAAATAAGGTGATAGGTAGTTTGCTATTTTGACACACTAGTAGACATTAGATACCGATTCCCCTTTATTGCTTTGTCTGATTTCGAATTGGAACAACAATTGCACCTTACAAATCTCCCATCTCCCTGAGTTTGATAAATAATAAACTTGGTCATCTTACCACGATGATTTCGATCACGTGCACTAGCGTGTAGACATGCTTTTTAGTTAGATTTTTGTCTGTATGTGTTGTTTGTTGTTTTATTTGTAGGTTTGGAAGCAAGAGTGCCATGTCTAGCTCATTTACCAATTGAGGTAGTTGCTCTCTTAGTTTGATTTGAAATTGTGCAAGAATAGCTTGAGGGTACTTGTAGTGAAGGATTTTGATTGATTCTTGGTTTGGTGAGATGAAATTTGAGTATTCATTGAGTATTTGATTCATACAAATCTTAATTCATCACTCTTTCCAAACTATATTAGGATTCTTGATTCAAAAAAGATTGGGGGTGTGATCGTGCATAATTTTTTATTTGCGATATGATTTGATTGATGTATGATGAATATTGATGATATTTTTGGAGTTCTAAGTTGTGTTGTGTAGAAAAAATGCTAAAAAAAGGTGGAAAGTGATCAAAATTCGAGGAGATGTGAGCAAGCTTCCGGTCGCGAGCCACACAGGCTACGATCGCGCGCCCAGAAAGCCACACTCGTGCACCTGCATTCGGGACCGAGCGCCTGGAGCTCACACGACCAGCCACGCGCGTAGCGTTGTCGCGCGCTAAGGCCAAAAATCCGGTTTGGTAATTTTTTTTCTACTTTTTGACTACACTTTCCAAGGTTGACCCACTCACTCTCTACACCTTTAAATACTATTTCTCACACACAAACACACACTCCACACTTCATTTTCTTGTGAAATTCTCTCACAAACCAAGAGAAGAGGAGGAAGAAAATTTTCTATATCTTAAGCACTTTAATTCCTTTGATCAATTCCTTCCATAATTATGTGATTCTTACTATCCTCCATCTAATTCTTGTATTTTGCATGATTTCCTATGGTTCAATTAGTGAGAATTAGAAATTCCATGTCTAGGGTTCTTAAGCTTGTATTTGGGGATTTTTGATTCTAAGTATGTTTTGATGTTATTAATGATGGAATTAAGATGTCTTGTTGATGTGTAATCCATTGGTAGCCCAATTGCATGCAAAAATTGTTGATTTGTGGACTAATTGAAGTTTGAATTTTTGAGGGTAGGAATAGTGATGAATTTTGGATTATCTTGTGCAAAGATTGAATGTTTATCATTAAATCATGCTTGATGCTTATTGATATGATCTATAATTGCAATGGGTTGGATTAATTTGATTTGTTCACGTATGAATTAAGCTTAGTTGTGGATTAATTGTGAAAGAGCATTGACATGAATAGTGACTTGCATGAGATATTCCATGATTCTTGTATTGAGACCTCATTGTTCTTACTTAGCTTGTTAGTGCATGAAGTAGATGTATTACTTGGGTTAATTTTTACTTTCTCTTGCTCATGCTTTGCATTTTTGTAGAAAATGTCAAGAAAAGAAAAAGGAAAGGCTTCAAGTTCAAGATCAAAAAAGGGATGGAATGATGCAAACCTTTAGGAAAATTGCTTGGAAAGTTGTGGAGACAAACCTTCCAACCATGGGCTATACTTTGAAGACAAAGTGAAGTATTTCAAAGCCTTTGAGAAGGTTAGCATTATCGATTTTCATGCCTCGAGATACTTTCACAAAGAGACTACGCAATTGTGCAATTTTGAGGAGGATGTGGAAGAATTGTTCTCCAATATTGGTTGGAGAGGTTTGCTTGAACTACGTCATTACTCTTATCTCGACTTGAACATCGAATTTCTTAGCACACTCCGAGTCAGGGAAAATGATGGAGTCCCTTACATGGCCAAATTCCGGTTAAAGAACAAGGACTTTAGCTTGACCACTAATCAAATCAACCAACTTTTTGGTTGTGAGGAAAATGTTGAGAAGCACAAACTTCTACGCATGGGAGAAATTTGCTCGAGATCAAGAGTTTTGGGGTATAATTAGTAAGGATGAAAAAGAATACGTGGCCCAACACTCAAGGGATTTCAAGATTGTTAATCCGATTTTGGCATATGCGCACAAGGTGTTGGCTAACACCGCTTTTGCAAGACTTGAGTGCAGTCGAGTAAGGAGCGAGGAGCTTTATATCTTATATTCGATGTTGAATTCCAAGAAGGCTGATTTTGGGGCGTATTTGATCAAGAACCTTCCCTACAAATTCCTAAGACGAATTGCTCTTATGGTGGTATGATAGCTCAAATTGCCATAGGTGTAGGATGAACACCGGATAAGGATATGTGGGGACATTGACTTGGACTACATGGTAAGGTCGAGATTGTTTACAAGGAAGATGAAAGTTCCTTGTTTTATTGGGAATAAGTTAAAGGATACTCATTTTCCTCCCATGGCTTATGAGTTGCTTACATGGAAGAATGAAGAGAACTTGAAGCTCAATTCACCCGAGCATCTTCGAGTTAGGGAAAGGTTCAATCGGTCATTGAGTAAACGAGCAAGGGGTGATTCGAGCTCGCATGCACAAGAGAAAGAGGAAGAAGATATGCATGAGCAAGAGGGAGATCAAGAGATGAGAGGGGGTGCTCAAGAGATGGGAGGTTGAATGTCACCTAGTGGGGTCATGAGTTAACATCTCTTAGGATTGATGTCAATGACCTTAAGACCGACTACTCACATCTTCGCAAAGATGCGAATCACATGAGAGATGATTATCATTCCATTCGCATGGACGTCTCCTCCATCCGCACCAATATTGATGAGATACTTGAAGCCCAAAGAGCGATGATGGCATGGCATGTCGGGGAGCGGCACTTCACTCACCCGAACTACCCTCCTCCGTGAAGTGTACTAACTTCATGAGGATGGGTAATGCTTTCTATACCCTTATCTTGCTTTCTTTCCTATTTTATTTGGTGATGTTTAAGATTGATTTTTATTGGTATTGTTGCTTTAGATTGTTTTACTTTAGATTGTGGTTTGTTTGTTAGTTTGCTATGATGATGAAGAGTTGTCCTTTGAGCTTATTGATTGATTCTTGTTGTATTGTGTTTTGATTTGAGCATTGCATGATCTTTACTTCACTTTTGCCAAACTTTTTAGATCTATGATCCAAAAAAGTTTGGGGGTGTTCGTTTTGCAAATCTCAGTGCAATGCTATGCTTAGGAAGATTTTAGTGCTTTGATGATGCTTTAGACCTTGTGCTTAGAATGAATGGCTTGTTTTTGCTTGTTATAATTCCATATTGTTGTTAGCTTTGAGTAGTGATGCATGAGATAGTCTAATTTTTGTGTGAATGTTGTTGATAGTTCATATTAGGTGTAGTGGATTTATCTCTTGATTCATGTCTTGTTTAGATTGTAGTAGATTCTTTGATTCTTGAGACACTGATGATATGAGCATTTTTTATATGATATGAGTCTTGATCACCTATCCTGTGAGGTTTGAGCCATTTTGATGCCTGTTTCAATCTTGAACGGATGGTATTCTTTGATGTGAGTTCCACACATGTGCATGTTACTCTAGAACTTGGCTTGGGTCTTATTTGAGACTACATTAGGTGACGAGTTTGCATGATATGATTTGAGGCCATTTTTTATATATGATTGAGTCACTTTGCACATATGAGCCTACCATTGATATTATGATCCATTGCTTACCATTTTGTGCCTTTAGACCTTTCCTTTGGCTAACCATACTTTAAGCCATATTTCCTTCCTTTTTAGAACTCTCTTATCCCTATAATTAGTAGAGTGAAAAGAAGGAAGGAATGTCGTGAGATGATGAAGAATTTGATGGCTAAAGTGGAAAGAAATTCTTGTTGAATGGAAAGCAAAAGCAAAAGAAGGTTCAAGTGCAAGTGAAAAGCCAAAAAGAGGTTGATTCTTAAGTGTTGTGAAAATGATCACAATGTGCTAAAAAAGGAAAGAATTGTCTTTGAAAAGTGTGAATTAGAAAGTGCATGAAGATGTGAATGATCTCTATTATGATTCCTTCTTGCTTTACTAATCATACTTAGTCACTTTTACCATATGTACTCTTCCCTACCAAAGAGCCAACACTACAACCTTGATAAAGTCCTCTTTGCCAAGTGGTGGAGAACTTACACTCAAGCCAAGTACACTTTTGTCATTCAAGTGGTGGAGAACTTAGACTCAAGCCAAGTCTATGGTAGTAGATGTACTTTGTGTGATGATTGAGAGAACCTCAAACACTTGAGAGATGAGATATACACTTTTTGGTGAGGATCTTGACTCATTGATTTGATTTTTTGCTCATTTATGTGCTAGATGCTTCATTGATACAATTATTCCCCTATCTTATCGCTTCGTTGCTCGAGGTCGTGCAACAATCTAGTTTGGGGTGTGATTAGAGTCATAGTTGCATAATTTTACATCCATTTCTATATGGTTTTGATGATATTATGTTCATATTTGACCCTGATATGCTATACTTTGTGTTATTGACCCAGTGTTGGTAAGAAAATGTGTTTGTAGTGAAAAACGAGCAAAAATGAGGAGTTCGTGATTAGAGAGGAAGAGACGATGTGATCCGAGCATGCGGTTCAAATGACTCAAGGGAAGACCAATAGGAGGCTCGGATGAGAAATCGGATCGAAAATGAAGAAGTTGGAATCAGACTGCACGGAAGAGGGCCTGGTCGCGCGCCACACAAGCCATGGTCGCGAGCCAGCATGTCTACCAGCCGCGCGCATAGCCTGGTCGCGCGCCCTCAGTTGCATGGTCGCTCGCCTTTGCTTTTTTCCAATCGATTAAGGGTGTTTTCGTCTTTTGCGCATTTTAATGAGGGACATTTTGGTACAAGCATTAGATTTTGGAGGGACTTTTCTTCATTCCACTTTTCATTAGGGAAATTTTAGAGAGAGATTAGGTAGTTATTAGTGGGTTTTCTTAATACTTTGCACTTCTCTCTAAGAATTCTTGTGATCTAGGCATTAGATTCTTCATCCATTTACATCGTTAGATTCGTCTTGTCAAGAGCTACATTCCTACGGTTCGATTTTACATTTTGCTTTTGGATCAAGAGTTAGATTTTCAAGGTAGTAGAGTAGACTTTCAATTCCATTGTAATAGGTAATCTTCTTACAATTTCTTTACATTTTTGTAATAATCATGATACTAGTGTACTTAATTGTTAATTTGATCACTCAATTAGCTATGAGCAAATCACTTTTATGCATTGGTGTATGATCCTTATGTAGTAATTTGGTATTCTATTATTCATATGCATGTTTAGTGAAATTGATTGGTTAATTCTCTTAATTGATGATATGTATGCATGTTTGGAATGCTTCTCACACTTGCTCATCTTTCACGAGAAGGTGATAGGTAGATTCTTGATTTTTGGTCAAACATAGTAGATAGAAACCCAAGACTTTTTACTTACTTTCTTAGATTCTACTTTTCAACAACATCCTATTATTCATCGCCCTGTTTCCCTGAGATCGATATATTTTAACTTGGTCATCTTGCCACATACACCACGACCACGTACACTTGCGTGAGACACAAAATTGACAAACATGGACACATTAAGTCCATATGAAGAAGTTCAAAATAATGTGTTGTTGAACAATTTGCTAAAATTTTATGTGACACTTTATTTGCTTACCCTTTGACATGCAACACAAATATTAGTTTTATCTAACTTAAGATTAGAAAGACCTTTTATAGCCCCTAGTCTTATTAAATCATGGATACTTTTATAATTAGCATGACTAAGTTTATGATGCCAAAGAGTAATATCATCTAATTTCACACTATTACATGTTTCATATGACTCAATTAAATAACAATTATCTATAGACCTATTACCAGTCATAAGACATTCATTATCATTATTAAGCACATGACATGAATTCTTATCAAATATAACATGCAAATCATCATCACTTAATTGACTTATACTTAACAAATTGACACGTAATCCATTCACATGTAACACATTTGTTAACTTGGGAAAACCATGTACATTCAGTGTACCTTTACCAACAACTTTACCTTTTGAACCACCTCCATAAGTGATATTTCCACCATCATGCATTTTATAATCAGATAGAAATTTAATATCATCAGTCATATGTATAGAACATCCGCTATCAAAATACCCTAGACTAGGATTGCATGCTTTTTAGGAGGAATAAACAACATTGCATTTTGTATTGGACTCACTGACTTTTTCAGACTCAGGCATGTATTGCTTAGAATGTTGTATCATATCAGGCAACATATTACAAGTTTTCTAGTCCTCTTAAACTTAAGGCAGTAAGGACGTATATGACCATTTTATGACAGAATTGACATACAAAAATATTTTAAAGTTGGCAGTAACAAATTTACTGTCTCCTGCCTTAACAAATTTTATAGGTATATTATCACATGCAGATTTTGTAGAATTAAGATCATATCCAAAACCTTCTTTACCTATATTTCCAATCATCAAGGCATCTTGCAATCTTTCAGTACCTTTAGGAAACTTTTTGAAACTTAGAGTTGATTTTTCTAACTGTTCCTTAAACTTATAAATCTTAAGATCTTTCTTAGTTAGTAAGACCTCCATCTTTGTTACTTACTCTCTTAAGTCATCATTCCTTTTGATGATTTTGTGAAGATCAGTTTCATATTTCATTTTCAGCTTTTAAATCACCTGTATTTGAAAAATAACTTATTAGACAACTTGCATTTAAATTGATTCTGTTTGATGTTGTTCCAAATATTGTCACATTTATCTCAGTATCAGAATCATAATCGTCCAAAAGATCATCATAAGTATCATTATAAACAATTCTAGCAGAGAAAGCAAATTCATAATCTTTTTCAGCATCATGTTCATTATTATATTCATCACTCAAGGTAACATTAAAATTTAATTTTCTTCTCAATAAAGTGTTAGCACATTCATTGCATAATGACCAAATCCAGTACATGCATCACACTTAATATTTTTTCTATATTCAAAATTGAATATTGACGTATTACTCCTATTGAATTGCTTAGATCTATAAAAAATTTCCTTTTTATCAAACCCTTTAGAAGTAACATCACCTTGATTCTTATTCTGAACATCTGATTTTGATCTATTATCCCTATTTTTCATAAAAGAATTAAACTGCTTTGTTAATAAAGAAATATTATCATAATTGTCGGAATATATTTCAGAACATTCTTCATCATAATCAATTTCAGTAACAAAAGATACATTTTTAGAACTAGAGGAAGCATCATTTTTTAAAGCAACAACCTTTTTATCTGAAATAACTTCTTTTTTTTGCTCAAAATTTAACACATAAGTTTTCAAAATACTTATCAATTCATTTGGACTCATAAGATCAGTTTTCTTAGCCTCTTCAATAACACATATTTTTGCATCAAAACATTTTGGAACTGTTCTTAAAACTTTATAAACTAAATGGGTATTAGAGATAGGATTACCCACTGAATGAAATTCATTAAAAATTTTAGTGATTCTTTCACTATAAGAAAAAATATCTTTATCATCCTTCATTTTTTAATTCTCAAACTTTGTACCAAGCATTCAAAATTTTATCCTTCGCAATGTTCTTGCAAACGGTCCCATGTATCCTTTGCAGACACACAATTAAAAGTTAATTTGAACATAGAAACATCAGTTGAAGTGAAAATAGCATTCAAGGCTTTCGAATTGTAGTTAGCAAGGGTGACTTCTTCATTAGTCCAGTCCAATTTACGCTTTGTATGAGCTTCATATCATCGTCGGTTGGATGTAATAGTTGTGATCAACCATACAAAACACTCCTCCATGCTCTTTCATCAAGAGACTTTATGTACATCCGCATATTTGGATTCCAATGGGCATAATTGGTATCATCTAAGATTGGAGATTTAAGCGCGGGAGTGAGAGGATACTCCATTGCAAACTCAAATACACACAAACAAAAGATCTTTAACTAAATATGTATAGTTTTGGCTCTAATGCCACTTGAGAGGGGAATTGCATTTATATTGTGAGTGTTTTAGACAATTATTGTTAAAAATATTGGAAACATAAATGACAACACATTCACAGCGGAAGACTTAAAAACACACACTTAGAAGGAGATATCAAAATTTTCTCATATTATACATTGTATAATGTGTGACGCCTCACGATGGAAAATGTTCACTATAGCAAAGTAGTGACGCAAACAAGGTTTACACAAGAAACACAAAGAACAAGGTCTTGTAGACCACTAACGATTCACACAAGGAATCATAAACATGACCTAATTAGAGGCTAGATCCAAACAAGCTTAGTATGTTCACGTTTAGCTAAACGAAATGCTAATGCAATAAGTGAATATTGCTCAAGTGCCTAGACACTTATCGCAAATTTCTGGTGGAGGAATATAATCACCTGGATCCTAAATACACGAACAATTAGATAGTTTCTAGGTACTATATTCCACACTCTGAAATGTCTAATGTATCCTATATTTATAGAAGTGTAAATCAGCATCCACACTCCACTAGGGGCCAAGATTTTAGCCTTCAATGGTAACTCCTCATAACATCGCTCCATAATGTAACTTCAATGTTAGTGGGGTAATTGTCTACTCAAGTATTCAATCGCTTGACGTGTAAGATGATTTTGGAACTCCTCACATCTTCAACTTCCATACCTAGGCAAATATCACAATATAAAATTATCATAAATTTAAGTTAATCGAAAGTACAAATTCTTATGTTGCCAAAAATGTTGAAAACACAAGTCTTAATATTATGTGAACATCAACATGTATTTTTGAAATTTATTAATAAATTGGTGTCATGAGAGACTTTATGGAAATAGATATGTATCATGCATACAAGAATATCTAATATAAGTAAGAGCTCATGACTTATTTTTATGTGCTACAAATTTTGAAAATAATATTGTTTTAGAAATTATTAAATAATTTGAGGTTATGAGAGATTTTATTGAAAATAGATATGTATCTTGGATACGAGAATATCTAACAAAATCAAGAGCTCATTGACTTAATTATTTTGTTATAATTTTCAAATATTACACAAAAATTATGAGGAAAAATTATTGTGGAAAAATTAATTTTGGTAATTAGAATGATATTCAAGAATTTTCTTTTGAGGAAATAGAATTTTACAACAATTAATTTTTGAGCCCATAATAAACCTTAGAATCCTCATTATAAATAGAGGAAGAGATATCTCATTCCATGGTTCCACCAATGGCCTAAAATTCGGCCACTATATGTAGTGTAGGGCAAAAAGTATTTTTTTTCTTTGTGTTGTAATTGTTCATGTGGCCACTCACAAGGTGTACAAGTTAGGACAAGGAAATACTTGAGAAGACTTTTGGGTTAATCAAGTTGATCGGGTGATCAAGAGGACTAAGCGCACCACAAGTTTCTTAAGGATTGTCACATCAAAAGGTAAACTCACATGAACCCTTAGTTCCGCATGTTTAGGGCTCTTTTATGTGAATTAATTTTATATGTGCAAGTAAACTCGTTGTTGGGTGGTATTTTTATTTGATTTAATTGTTTAAATCATGATATTAGTAATAGAATTTAAATTCTTATTTAGTGTATAACCTGAATAGATTCGGGCACCCCAATCCATTCCACTACAGTTCTATGGGCCTAGGCCTGTAAGAGCTTTCTCAAATCTGGGCTAGGCTCAATATGTTAAGGAATATTTGTGCCACAACAATTCCCCACAGGTCTTTACTCAAATTTCTTGAGGGAAGAGCTGGTTCAGTGGAGTGTGTTCGCTTTAACTCTGGATTCCTGACGTCGGGTACTTAGAATTTTTTTGGGTATTTTTCCAAGATCTTGGTCTTAGCATCCTTGGTTTAGGTTTCTTGATCTTGTAGGTATTTCTATTTCAGGCTTTGTGCACTTCAGTGACGCTTTGGGATGTATGTCTGTTGGGAGTTCCACCCGAATAACTGGTGGTGCCGATTGCTTTATACGCGGCTTGATTTTATTAAACTCTTGACTTATCATGTAAATATTTTCCAATGTTTCCCTAGGAGGTTCCTCGAGAAGCGTAAGTGACAGCTACTTTTTGTAGGGATTCACCGAGATACGCTACACCATATTTATCTTGGAGCCCCTTCGTATTTAATTGAAGAACATTCACATTTACATCAGTGCACCCTGGCTGGATCTATAAATATTCTTCTACTTCGTTAGCAATTTTTGCAAGCTTACAACTTTTTCCTTTCATATCTGAGGTTGATACTTTTATCGTCAACATAGTCCTTTTTTTATAGTGAGTCTGAAGACATCAACAGGTCTTAGCGGAGAATGACTTTTGGTTGGGTTGCAAGTCGGAGCTAGTCTCCCTCGGAACTTTGTGGGTCTAATGAATAGGAACTATTGAGTGGCAATGGGGAGTTACGTGTTTATACCGCCAGAGACGAGCTTCCCAACATTACTTCCACCCAACTATTCCATCTGTCAAACATTCTAGATATGCATGTAGATTCAAATTGTCCTCCTCCATGCTCTTCTTCAGGCTCGGGTCATATCCCCTACCCGGCCCTCTGTTTTTTATTTTCGCTCTCGATGGTTATAGGCATGGGGTTCACGAGAGATGGCTCTAACTTATGGGTTTTCTGTGGGTCCTTCTTTGGTGCTCTAACTGTGAGTATTCGAGATAATTTTTTTTATCAATCAGTCCTTTGGTGGTCTTAGACTGCGCTCTTACAGCTTTCGGCCACTGTCACTCATAGTGGCAGCGATGGCATGCCTAATATGCCGGAGGCACAACTTATCGAAGATTATATCGCCTTCGGGATAGTAGATAGGAAGTTCTTCTTGTAATAGTTGTCAGGTTCAGGACTTGTAATCTCTCTAAGTGGAGCACTCTTTGTAACTTTTATACTTCAACGAAATGACATATTATCAATTCCTGAGTTATTTTTTCTGAATTAACTTCCGCAAATTTTCTTCTTCAGTATTTTTGATAATCATGTCGTGAAAAAACTGAAACTGGAGTACAACTTGTTAAAAAATGAATAGAGTCATTTACCAAATTATAAGTGAAAAGATATAAGACTCAAGATCAGGGAGATGATTAGCTCGCCTGACGCTTGGTGGACAATGGTTTGTAAGCAAGATAATTAGCTCGCTGACTATATCATATCAGTGCTCTTCAAAAGAGTTTGTTGAAGTAGAGTTTAGTAAGATGATTAGCTCGCCTGAAACTCTATCATCAAGAAAACTTATGCAAGATAATTAGCTTGCCCGGTTAATCTTGACAGAATTGTCTTATGAGGACTTTAGGTTAGGTTCAGTGAGATAATTAGCACGTCTGAATCCTGGCACCTGAGTCATGCGTTCATGAGATAATTAGCTCACCGACCTAATCCAGGTGAATGTGCCTTTACATGGAAAGATTTTAATATATCAGGATTCAGTGAGATGATTAGCTCGTCCGATCCTGGCTATGAAAACATTTATAAACAAGTTGATTAGCTCGCTGATGACTCTGAACTTATCATACCTTTGGAGATCGTGGGCTCCTCATGTGTTTGGGACGATTGCTTACCTTGAATAGGTGAAGCATGGGTCTTTGAGCCTACAAGCTCAGTGAGATGGGCGCAAGGCTGTTTGCCAAAATCGTGTATGATTTCCACGTAAGTGTACGTGGTCATTGTTGTCGTGGCAAGTTAACCAAGTTAAATATCGAACACAGGGAAACAATGCGATATCAAGCAAGTATTGAGTGTTCACAAAGGCTAATAGCTAGGAAAACAAGAAAAGGTCATGTTTTCTATCTATTTCACAAAGCAAAGTAAAAGCTAACTATCACCTCTAAGAAGTGAGCAAGTGTGGAGTGTACATGGAAGTAATCCTACAATAGTTCGTCTAGTGTCTTATCCATCCTAGCATGCAAAAGGTCTCTTGGTGTCTTAGTCAAGTCAACTAGTGTCTAGATCTCTCTACAACACAAGCTAAAGGCTCTATTAGGTGTTTAGATCTTTCTACAACTCCTAACACTCTAATTAAGAGGTCTAGGCTAATATGCAATTCTCATTGGTCATACAAGCCAAATATTAAACACTTGGTATGCATAAAGTTCTTATAGCTCAATTCTCATTTAATAGCTAACCATATAGGCTCATTCAATCAAATTAAACATACCAAGCATTCATACAAATCATTAATAAGAGAACTAACACATCAAGATGACTAATTCATGCATAGGATTAACAAGAACTAGATTCACCATAATATTCATACAACCATGCAACAAGGATATTAGCCCATGGCTAATTGATGGAACAAAACAACAATTAAGATTCTAATCATCATGATTATTAACTAAAATAAGAGAATTAAAAGAAAAATTACCATATGTAGAGAAATTGAATACAATCTACAAACCTCCAAAATGCTAACTCCTGGTCCAAAGCTCAAAATACAATAATAAACCGCAGGAATGAAGCTCTAATCACTACGAGTATGCAGGAAAAAACGGATCTAAAATCCGATGGACGGATCAAAAGTTATGGAAGAAAGAAGATTGAATCTAGTTAAGAACACACTAAGTAACTAACTAATTCTCTCTCTAATCTAATCTAAGAACTTGGAATTATGAAGATTCTTCCTTGGAAATCTGATCCTTGATGTATTTATAGTGCCCACAATGTTTAGTCCAAAGTGCCCTTCATTAAAACGTAAGAAAATACGAAAATAACCCTGAAAATTCAAATTTCAGCACCTCTGTCGAGCAAAGGGGTTCGGCTGTCGACCTAGGTCGACATCTTGATAGACACAAGTGCTTGGCTGCCTATTTGATGAAGCGGGCTGATTAGGGTCATAATTGCATCTTTTTGCATCCATCTCTATATGGTTTTGATGTGCTTATATTCATATTTGACCCTAAAAAGCTATACTTTGTGCATTTAACCCTTTTTGGCTAGAAAATTATGTTTTGTAGTGAAAACGAGCAAAACCGGCAAAAGACGAGCAAGTTCGTAAAAGTTCAGAAATTGTGAGTTGATCCAATGAAGGCAAATGATATACCATGTCGAAGAGTTCGAAGAGAGGATCGCAATGGAAAAAGAATCGAGTCAATCAGAGCTCTAGAACTCAAGATATGAAGGAAACGAGGAAGTCGAGGATCGATCGAACGAGACCAAGCCGGGTTCGTGCCCCACCAAGCCAGGACTCGTACGACGACCAGCTCGGGTTCGTACGACGAATCCCTGGTTCGTTCACCAAGGGACCGAACGAATGGCTCGCACGAATGCATTCGTGCGGCCACCTGCATGCATTCGTGCGAAAGCTCGGTTTGGCACACCTTCGAGGTCTGTTTCGTCTTTTCCCGCGTTTAATGAAGGGCACTTTGGACTAAAAATTGTGGGCACTATAAATACCTCAAGGATCAGATTTTCAAGGAGGATTCCATCATAATTCCAAGTTCTTATATTAGTTTAGAGAGAGAATTAGGTAGTTACTTAGTGGGTTCTTAGTTAGATTCAATCTTCTTTCTTTCATAACTTTTGATCCGTCCGTCGGATTTTAGATCCGTTTATTCCTACATACTCGTAGTGATTTGAGCTTTATTCCTGTGGTTCATTTTTGTATTTTGAGCTTTGGATCAAGACTTAGCATTTGGAGGTTTGTTGCTTGTATTTCTATTCATCCACATATGGTAAGATTTCCTTTAATTCTCTTGTTTTAGTTAGTATTTATGATGAGTAGATTGTTAATTGTTGATTTTCACTTCCAATTAGCCATGGGCTAATTTCCCGCGGCCATGGAAGAGAGTGTGTGAAGAAAGAGCGGTGTCCATAAATGAGAGAGGGCCGAGAAAGGGAACGAGGAGAGGACGTGGCGGAGGATCAGGAGGATGCTTGCGGATATACCTATCAACGATCATGGAATGATCGAATCTATGATTATTCAAGACGACAATACAACATTCCATTAGCCAAAAACTAAATCACGTTAATTCTGCGATTGAATTCAGCGAATTAGTTGAAACCTTCAAATTCAAAGGGAAAACCTGAGATATTTAAGATGATAAAATGAATTTAAGGTTTTATCTTTTAAATTCACTGAATCCCTAATTTTTGGATATGATAAATCCCTTCGATCGTCTGCTAGATCCATCGAGATGTTTGAATTGGATTGGCTTATGTTGTCAGATTTCAGATGGTTGAGCTTGAGCTTCATTTATATGGTTTTGGTGTGCTTCGGTCGATGGTATAGCAAGGTGGCAAACTGGTGGCGGTTGATTTCTGGTAAGCTTCAATTTTACAGTGGTAAATTCAATGGTGGACATGAGCTGGATTCGGATTCCAACCGTCGCACATTTGCAACGCGCGACGGTGGTGAGCTTGGATGTCGGCGGTCATGGCTTCGACGGTGGGGTTGAGTGGAGCTTCCGTGACGATGGTGGAAAATTTGTGGTTTTCGGCGACTGGTAGTGTGACCTTGGTAGTTTTGGGCGTCCTTCCCGGCGGTTGTGGTCTTCTCCACAACTGTTTTTTTTAACGGAAATATTTAATTTTATTAATTTAATGAAAATATGAAGGTATTCAATTTAAATTAATTTTATTAATTTAATGAAATACCTTGATGACATCATCAAAGGTAGGGGTGGGCATCGATTTGGGTTCGGGACCAAAATTTCAGGTATAATATTTGAATACCCGAACCCAAAATAGTTCGAATTTATTTTGTATTACTTAACAATTAACAACCTAGATAACATCAATACCAAAAAAATTTCTTTTGCGACAAATGAAATTTTTTCAATTAATAATTGCCATATACTATAAATTTATAAGTGTAACTTATCTTATTAATTTAAACACTAATGACCAATATAATAATCTCAATTATCTAGAATCTTATACTTCATAAAATTTCATAACTCATAACAACAACATACAAGTCTTCAACAATCATGGGAACGTGAGAGAATGAGTTAAACACGTAAATCTTAGCTCTTATAATTGAAATTAAAAAATATATTAATTTCTTAAAAAAATTATTTTGGGTACCCGATTGGGAGAATCGGGTTATATTCTAATACCCGATCCCAAACCCAATTTTGAAATTTAGGGTTCGGGTTACCCAAAATCCTAATTTTTATAAATTACTCGAATCGATTGGGTAGTTTTTCTCAAATTAGGGTTGGGTATATATCCAAAATCCGAAACCCATCACCCACCCCTAATCAAAGGGTAAAATAGGTCTATTTTTAAAAATTCGATAAAATATATTTTTGGGTAGGAAAAGAATGATGTTCCCCTATTATTGGAATCCAACCATATTAATGATTTTCAATTTTATCAATGGAATCTTTTATATCCATTTAACATTTATATCCCATAATTCCATATATTATGAATAGGGATTGTAATTTAATGATTTGTCATCTTGTAATTAATTTTGTCGAGGTGATACATTCCCATTAAATCCATATATGCGTGTTAATTTACTGTATTGATTTGTACTTTCTGTTGACTTTATAGGGTACACCCCAAAAAAAAAAAAAAGGATAAGAGGTTCACTAAATCAATTTCCTCTACGGTGAAAATTAGTATCTAGTAGAAATTTACACACTTTTTTTATTTGGATGTTCCACATAAATTTGCACATTATTAAAAAAAAAAGCATTAATTTACGTGTACACTCATAAATCTTTACATATATTTATTCATATACCATTACTTTGTATATAAAATTATTTTTTCTTAAAAATTGTGCTTTTCCATATGGTGTAAAGATGGAGTGTATAAATTTTGAATGTCCTTGATTGGTGGGTGTGACATTGATGGTAATTAAATATCAATTTTTATAGTGGACAAAATTGTGACACTGTTATAGTCATTGTCACATAATTACAAAATCCTTTTTACGTGGGATTTTCTTAATCATTGGAGTCTATCAATTTTGCTGTACTAATCTGACAAATTACCAAACTAATTTGAGGAGATTTTACATTTTGATGGTTTATAATATATTTATCGTGAAATTATTTTAAAATATTAAATATTTAATTTAAAGTATTAAAAAATTTATTAGAAATATTAAAATTTTCAGTAAAAAAAAACTAATAATAATTAAAATATAATACCACTTACTCAGATAAAATTTTTGATACTTTTGATAAAATATTTGGCATTTTAAAATAATGTCAAGATAAATTTATATTGAACAAATTTCACACAAAACTTTGCCAACTAAATTTTTCCACATTTCATCTTTGAATCCTATGAATTGTGGCTATATTTTTTTCGCTCCCAAATATTTTACAATTTGAGTAAATGCATGTTATCTTAAGGCAAAATATGTGTTACAATTAGTTTAAATGTTGTTTTTTACACATTTTAATTGGTTTTTGTAGAAATAAACATTTTTCATACAATGTAACACATACATGTGTTACATATACAATGTAACACATATTCATTTTTAACAAAAGTAGATTAATATGCTACAGTAATACATGTTTGTTCATATAATAACACAAACTGGGGAGCAAATATGCGTTACAATTAGAGTAAATGCGTGTTACTAACTTATGAAATTTTGTTATTTTACATTTTTTTTTATAGAATAAATAATTTTTCACGTAATATAAGAGTAAAATGTATGTTTCTATAAGAACAAATATCTATTTATTCTTATAGAAAAAATTATTTTTTCATTTACTAGGCATTCCCAATGGGTGGGAAATGTGGTGGCAAACACCAATTTGCCATGTAAATGGAATCCAATTGAGTGGTAAGTATGGTGTCAAGTTGCTATATATGAATAGTGTGTGGCAAATTTGCTACATACTATTCATAGTGGCAATTATTTTTCTTTTTTCTTTTTTAATTTAATAATTTATTTGATATATATTATGTGATAAACTATTAAGTGTATACAATATTATGTATTGAATTTAGATTTATATATAATATTAGAATTATTTTCATATTGAATTTAAAAAATTGATTATATTTATAAATTGGTTGAAAATATTGTATAAATATATAACTTCTTTTTTTTGCATAGGGCATTTTTTTTACCATAGAACAAATTTTAGTCTTATTTTTTAGAACTATTTTATAATTTTTTTTATAATATTATATGATATAAAATTAAATATAAAAAATATAAACCTTCATCATCTTATTAATAAAAATACAAATTATAACTAATATTCTAAGAATATACCTATTTAGTTAAGATTTGAGTTTAATGGTTGAAGATGATTTTACTGTTTGTGGCAAATTTAGTGACAAATAGATGATTTTGATGGCAAATTTGCTACCAGGGTTGAGAATGTTCAACACTTATAAAATAGCAAAAATCGTGTCATTACACGAATCAATATATCTAAATTTAAAAGGATGATAATTAAATTATTACGCACATATTTATTTTAATGGTAACATACATTTTATCTTAACAGTAACACGCATTTGTTTATATAGTAACACAAATTAGGGAGCAAACGCGTGTTACAATTAAAGTAAATAACATATGTAAGGTATTAAAAGATGTATTAGTACATTAACAACATATTATCAACATAAATTCAGTATTTTCATAACCGGACCGGTGATCAAACAGGACAGATTACCGGTTAGACCGGCGGTCTAACCGTTAAAATCATTTCGGTTTAATTTTTTTAATATTATATATGTTACTTTTAAAATTAGAATAAGTTACACATTCTCACATAAAATTTTATTAAATTATAAATTACATATTGAAATAAGCACAATAGAATCATAGACAATCAAAATCAAAATACTAAAAAAACTCAAGTTATAATATCAGATTGTAATTAACGACATGTTTCATAACTCATGCATAGTAAAGTCTCAAATTAAATTATTACTATGAAAATTTAATAAATATAAATTGTATAATAAATTAATTTTGGGGTTGGAACGTGTCTCAAGTCTTTAATTTAATTAAAAAATTAGAAAAAAATTTAAAAAGTTAAAATATAAAAATAGTCCAGTTCAACAGGTTTTTTCTGGTTGAACAGTAAAAAAGGTTTTCAGGGGGTGACCGAACCGGTTGTATGGCCGGTTCAACCGGTTCTAAAAAACAGTGCATAAATCAACAAAGACAATAAAAAATAAATTAAGT
Organism: Prunella vulgaris; assembly: GCA_026898435.1. NCBI lineage: Eukaryota > Viridiplantae > Streptophyta > Magnoliopsida > Lamiales > Lamiaceae > Prunella > Prunella vulgaris. Next base: position 207,706 of record JAPKLY010000035.1, on the reverse strand, counting down.
AACACATTTATTCTTGCAAAAATATATATTTTTCTTATAGCTACTTGAAAAATGAAAAAAATTAATTTTTTAAGAATTAGTAACACATATTTTGTCTAATAGTAACACACATTTGTCTATAATTAATGTAACATAAACTAAGAGCGAAAATCTGGAATTCGCAGCTTACATGAATTATGAAAAAAAATGACCGAATTCGATCCAACCTGGTTTAGACCCGCCATTTTTCCAAAAATTGATATTTTTACAATAAAAATTTCTATACAAATGTTGCTTAAAAAAGGATTAATATCAATTTGTAAAGAAATATATTTATTATCAACTTCTTACTTTAACTCTCTTTTTTCCCGGTTAGATATTGCACGCAGAACTGTGTAAATTTGTCTTGAGTTTGATATCATTTTGCCACATGTAATATATTTTTTTATCAAAATAATGCATGCATGTTTTTTCCTTTGTTCAAATTGGTATCTATACAATGTCAGATATCGACCGGCCAAAAAAAACGAGTTGCAACTTATCAATTTCAAATGGTTTATATATGATGCGGGAATAAATTGCATAAATACCAGTTCAAAAAAATATATATATACAGGTGACAAAATAATACTAGCCCTAAATAAAACTTACATTATCTCACTAACCATCAAATATATATATATTACTAATAAATGAATATTTACCATTTGACATTGAGATTATAATCGAGTCGAGTGGGCCAATCCAAATTTACAATGAGATCGTGGTGGGACAGGAGCAAGCACATGCATCACACACTCTTGGTAGGATAGGGAAAAAAAAGAAAAGAAAATGAGAGGTCTGTTAAATGATGTGGATAGATAAGTTCTGCAAATCCAGACAATAGCCACATGACAAACAAGAAATGTGCTCACACACATACATACATATATATATATATAGGTTTTCCTTATGCATGTATATGTCATCCTTTTCTAGCATTAGCCTATGGTTTGCCCCTTTGCATCACATTCCCTGTTCTTGAAAACTACCTTTATACCATACTACCTTTATATTATACTCCCTCTGTACCGCAGGAATTTGCACACTTTTCTTATTTGAACGTTCCACATAAATTTGCACACTATTAAAAAAGGAAGCATTAATTTACGTGCACACTCACAAACCTTTACATATATTTACCCATATACCACTACTTTATATATAAAACTATTTTTTCTTAAAAAATATGCCGTCCCGTAGGGTGCAAATTCCTACGGGACGGAGGGAGTACTACATTACTCTCTCTGTCTCTCTCTATAATATGTATATATATATGTGTGTGTATATATATATATATCATAGTCTAAAAGAAGCACAAAGTAACACCCGAGGGGAAGGGGAAATGCTACAGGAAAGAAAATGAAGAATAATATGTTTAAATTACAATTGACCTCCAAAATTGAAGGACTAAAAAACACTGCAAATATACAGTTTCCTTTTGAGCTTTGTAAGTCTGGTAAATTACTGCATTGCCATTAGGCCTAAACTAGTTCTTGTTTTTAGTTGCTCTAAGTATGTGTTTAAGCCAACTAGTATTTACCCATGCAAGGCGCTAACAGACCTCTGAGGAGCACGATTTGATGAGGCCTAAATTGTAAAGGAACTTCTCTGATCTTGATCGGAATAGCATGCTCAAAGAGACTCGCTGCTCAGGGGGCGAACTTGAGTAGGCATCGTCCTTCACCTTGAGTACAGTCAGCCCTATTTCTTTTCTAACCGCCTCGATGATACCACTTTTAACTGGACTCCCTGATGCATCAATTACGTAGAAAACATTCACAGCTTGTGTACCTCTTGTTGTCACCTCAGCTTGAGTAACCGATAGACCGTTTTCCCTAAATATGCGAGTAACATCAGATAGAAGACCGACTCTATCATCGCTGCATAATTCCAACCTTATCCCCTACATTTATACAAGCAAACCATGAACAGATGAAACTAGGGAAAAATAACTTTTAACATGATGCAATTTTGACCACAGATGGGAATAATTCACAAACGAAAATAAAAAATATATAATGAGAAATATTAGTTCATATAAAAAAGTATTAGTTTACACTAAAGAAAGTACTCCCTCCGTCCCGGAACTACTTTCATAGTAGTTCCAGGCACGCGAATCAAGAAAAAGTAAATATGTGAGTGTAAAGTTAAATAATAAAATAAGAAAAAGTGTATTTTATTGACTTTTGTGAGAGAGAAAAGTTTCCTTTTTAGGTGTGTGAAAGAAGAGTTGGGACGTCCAAATAAGGAAAGTGTGAAAGTAGTTTCGGAACGGAGGGAGTATAAGTTTGTAAGCTAAGCTAAACAATATTAGTACTTTTTTAAAGTACACTAATACTTTTCATTGTACGAGCTGATATCTTTTATCGCATAACCTCAAACTCCTCGACTACTTTTTTCTACAATTCACAAAAAAATGAAAAAATAAAATTTGATTGGAATTTGTATTAGTGGGTTAAATTGCATGATGCAATTGTTGCATCAAATTGTTCTCATTAAACTTAACATTATCGTTTTTTTTTTCCTAGTTAGGTACCTCAGATGATCGCCTCTTAATTGCTGCTTCCAAGCAATGAATTACACGTTGCCGCTCGGCTTCTGAACTAATGGGGCACCCATCCATGTGTCTTATGTAATATTCCTAACAAGGCAAAGCATGCAACAAGAAAGTGAAAGTGAGATTCAGTAGAAAGACTGATGATTACATAAAGTCTTCCTACCTCATTAGATCTGCATATAGATGAAATAAATTTATGTGGTCCACATGATGCGAACATGGCATCCAAGAACCAAATAAAATGAGACCAGGGTATTAAATGCCTATCTACAGATCTCTTGTACATGGGAAACTACTAATTACACATGTAAATATTAAGGAAAGATGTTTTTATAGTCCTGTAAGTTTGGCACAATTGTAATTTTAAGTCACTCCACTATTCATGATTTGAATTTCGTTCTATAAACCTTCAAATTAAACATTTTAGTCATTTGACCAGCTACAATGGGCTAGTAAGCAGTTAAGAAAGTTAACATGGCGAAATTCGAAAAATAAAAAAAGGAAAAAAAAAAGTCCTGTTACCTCAATACTGGAAGAAATTTTACAGGACGAAATTCAATTTGGGAAAATTGAGTGTCCTAAAAGCAAAATGGGAAAACATACATGACTAGATAAAAACTTTTCTCGATAATGAAATGCATTCAACTGAGTTCAATTAAATCATTACCTGTTGAGCCTCCAGTCCTTCAGCAATAATCGTTCCATGATATATAACATACTGCATATCTGTTATGGTACAAACTGTATCAAAGAGTAGCTTAGGTCGATCTGGACATCTCAAGTTCACCAAAGTGTACCCCTTTTCCACGCAGTTTTCAACGTGCACGAGGAGTTTGCTCCGTTCACAATCCACATTTTGATGATCGTAATCACGATCAGCATACATTATCTGATGCAACCTTCTCTGCGTATGAGTAGAACCAACTGAAACAGCAGTATTAGCACTTTTCCATTCTCTGCTGCCTTTCAGAACATAAAGTAAAAGCTGTTTGAGGTTTTTGAGTCTATCAGGGTCGTTGATAGCCAGCCCATTCGCTTCATCTGTGATGTAGACAACCGAAGCCATTCTTGAGTTGTGGGTCCAAACTTCTGCTGCTACTACATTGCACTTGTGATCAGCAAGAACCGCAAAGACCTCAGAGAGGAGCCCTGGTCTATCTCTGCCTGACAACTCAATTGTCGTATGCTCCGCAGCAGATTCCACACCCACAGATCTTTCGATGCTACGAGCTTTTCGTCCCAAGGACTGCAATGAGATTTAACAAGAGGGGTCATTTAACAATTATGATGAACATCTACCTTGCTTTGTTTTAATAACCAATAAAGAGATAACAATCGAGTCAAGAAAGTAATTTTTTCTCATCCAGATATGCTAACATTTTACTAATGTATCACATACTGCATTATGTAAGACAAAGCCATGTGTAAACCAGCTTCACTTTATAACTGGTTTACATTTTTCATACATGATAATGGTGATTTGATTATTCACAAAGTTCACCTATAAGCAACTGTACTACAGTTTAGTCATATAAAATTAACCAAGTAATGGAAATGCATTCCGTAAAAAGCCATGAAGTCGTATTACAATTAAGGTGACGGCGCAAGTAATTAAAGAACAGGGATAGCCATCTAAAAAGCAATAAAATCTTCGTAATCGAAATAAAAGGAGAATCTAGAGAACAACAAATTTATTAATTCCCACTTAATTATGTCTCATTGAGTGAATAATCATACTGGTGGAAAATTTTTGGACAAGAGGAATAATTGTATAAAACTGATTCAGATGTATATACCTGTTGAATTTTATCAGAAATAGCATCATCATAAACCTTATTCCCAAATTCGTCTGTGACATGAAAAACTGCAATTGACAACCACAAAACAAGAAACTTGGATTTAATTCCAACACAATTCATCAGATTATCATAAATCAAAATGAAAAAACGAATATTGAATTAACCATCCATAAACCACCCCCCATCTGAAGAAATGTAGGCCCTGGTGATTATCAGATTCAGATCAGTAAGAACTTGTACCACCTCCAACAAACTTCCCCTCTTATTCGCACTATCAACCTGAAAATTTCCCAAAATTAAAAAAAAAAAAAAATCTAGTCAAAACAGAGTGATGAATTATGTAGAACAAAAAATAAATAAATAAATTCAATCGAAATTGATTTAATCAGTACCTTGATTAGAGTTGCCTTCTTATCAGATGCATTGTCAATATTTACCCTACAAAGTCCCAATTTAACAGGATCAAACAATTATAATCTCTTTTATTTCGAATTCTTCACAGAGTTAAACACCAACATGCCCATAGACAAAAACAAATTTGGCCAATTCAAGGTTGAAAAAGCAGAATTGACATAAAATTGCGAAAATTGACGTAAACTAATTACCGCGGTGGGTTCATTCGAGTGACGAGCTTTTCAAACTCATCATCAACGCAGAGAGACGAAGAGAAGCTATACATTTTCTCCAGATTATTGAAAAAATAATAATTTGGCAGACAGGGGTGGAATTCAGAGAAATAACAACGGTAGAAAGGGAATTTCCTCCGGTGAATTCAGAGGAGGAAAAAGGTCTATTGCTAGAGATGCGTTGGCAAAAATACGACACAGGGCTCGTGAGCTGTACCGAGTGTTTTTGGAGGGACTCCTTCTCGCTCTTCTTCTACATTTATACTATCAGAGAGAGAGAGAGAGAGAGACTGATGGTTGCGACTTGCGAAGGCTGGCTGAGATGGGCTTGTCTCTGACTTAGGTAGGCCCCACCTGGTTTACTCTTCTCTCTCTAGGTTTATTTTTTATTTTATTTTATTTTTCACATAAAAGGCATTTGTACATACAGGATTATGCTGTTCATTTGAATTTTCCAATTAGGTTTTGGTAACAAATTAGGTAATGTTGGATGGAGCACATTTGGACGAAGAAAAAAAGTGGATAAGACGAATTTTGTTAATAGTAAATTTGTGTTTAGTTTGAATTAGATGTGGTAGAAGTGAATGAATTTTATATCAAGTCAATACTTTTTAGAAATAATGATATATTATTTTATTATTGTTTAATTATATTTTTTTGTAATACATAAATAATTAAAAAAAGAAATAAACTTGATAATGAATAATTTTTTAGATAAATTAAATTAATAATAAATAATATAAAACCTATATATATAATAAAAAATTAATTTGAGAATAAATTGTGTATATATAATAAAAATATCTTTAATTCCAATTCACAAATAATTAATTAATAGTAGAGGTCTTAATTTTTAATATCTATAATCTTAATAAAAATTTAAATATATCTATAATTTTAATTAATTACATAGAGTTTACATATATTAATATTTAATATGTTTATATTAGAATATTCTAATATATATTAAAATATATATAATTAAAATTAATTCTTATTTTTATGTTAGTTGATATGAATTAAATAAAAATGTATATGAAATATGTGAAAAAGAGATAAAAAATATATTTGATATGTAAGATAAAATTGATGTGATTGGTATTGAATTATGTGAAATAGGACCGTTTATACACTATGCCAAAAACAGGTTAAGACAACAGGGAAAAGACAACGGGTATTGGTTTTACCCGTTGTCTTAAGATCAAAAGCCATTGTCTTAAAAATACCCGTTGTAGCAACTTCATAAGGGTGCTGAAAGACAACGGGTTTAATCCCCCGTTGTCTTTACCCGTTGTCATAGCTTATTTAATTTTTTTAATGAATTAGTATTTGGTATAAAATGAACACTTTGGAAAAATTGATCTTATTTTTCATACCCTCTTCTCTGTTCGTAGCTTTGTGCCCTCTTCCCTATTCCCACTCTTCGCCCAGCCGTGCCCTAGCTATAGCACCACCATTCATTACCGTGAAGTTGGAAGATTAGCCATATGTTATTAAAATCGGAAAATTTGTCGATTGTTGTTCGAAAACTATGTATGAATTAATGTGGTTTTTGAATTGTGGAGATATTTTATGATGATTACATTCCTATTGGTTCTTAATTTATGCATGAAAAATATCTATATATAATATTAATAAGCTACGACAATAGAAATAAAAAAAGAGTAAAATATAGTTTTGACAACGGATTATATTTAAGACAACGGGTATATACCGTTGTTGTAAATATTTAAGACAACGGGTATAAAAAGTAAAAATTACGGACAAAATGCGTTGTCGTAGGTGTTTACCACAACGATTTTAAAACTTTATAACAACGGTTATACACCGTTGTCGTAAATACTTAAGACAACGAGTATAAAAAATAAAAATTACGAACAAAACGCGTTGTCATAGGTATTTACCACAACAGTTTTAAAACTTTATAACAACGGTTATACACCGTTGTCGTAAATACTTAAGATAATAGGTATAAAAGGTAAACACAACGGTAGTTATCAGATGTCATATGCTTACGACAACAGTTAATAAACAGTAAACACAAAGGGTATTCACCGTTGTCATAAAAACTTAAGACAATGGTGAGAAACCCGTCGTCAAAAGTCTGGACCTACCACAACGAGTCGATCCACAACGGTGGAAAAACACTTACGACAACGGGGAATCCCCGTTGTTGTAGCCCTTTTCTGGCATAGTGATAGATGTATAATAGGGGTGGATGTGTATTTTGGATGGGATGAGATGTGCAAGTCCGAAAAATAGATGGGATGGGGGAAAATCCATCCCCAATCCGAATGGGGCCATCCCTAAACAAATACTCCCTTAAGGAATCTTGAATTAGTTATGTAGATAAATTAAATAATTTAAAGCATAGTTATCTGTTAATTTTATTTCAAAGAAAAAGAGTATGATGTGAGACAGCATAGTGCGAGAAAAGATATATTTAGTGATTTATTGTGTTTATTATTTAGACAAAAATTTATATAGAAATTTCGACTGTAAATTTTTTTAAATATAAATTTAAAAAAAATATAAAGCGACGCGCCCAGTAAAGATTAACAACTAGCCGCCGCTAACATATGCGAGATCACTAGGGTTAAGTATTCCCTCATGCAACATGTGAAGGCTATTCAACTTGTCACAAAGCATTGCACTTTCTGTATTCCATTACATTTTTTTATTAGTATTATTGTGCATTTTTTTAAAATTCAAATAATATTATGTAATAAATTTAGATTTATGCTTCCAATTTATGTTACTCTATGGACAAATTCATGTTACTTTAAGGAAAATGTATGTTACTTTTTTATAAAAAAATACATTTTGTCCTTGTGTAACACGCATTTGCTCATATAGTAACCCACATTTGTCCATTTAGTAACACAAACTGGAGAGCAAATATGTGTTCCTATTAGAACAAATGTTTTCCACTATCTTATAAGATGTTATTTTACATATATTCATTTATTTTTATAGAATAAATAATTTTTCATATAATGTAAGAGCAAAATATATGTTACTATAAGAACAAATATTGATTATTCACAAATATTTATTTATTTTTATAGAAATTATTATTATTTTTTCATATAATACCATATGTATCACATGAAACAATATACCTAGATTTAAAGGGATGATGAATAAATTAAGAAACACATATTTATTCTATAAAATATATATTGTCCATATAGTAACACACATTTGTCCATATAGTAACATAAACTGAGAGACAAATGTGTGTTACTATTAGAGTAAATGTGTGTTACTACCTTATATGATGTTGTTATTTTTACATATATTAATTTATTTTTTATAGAATAAATAATTTTTCGCATAATGCAAGAGCAAAATGTGTGTTACTATAAAAATAAATATTGATTATTCACAAATACTTATTTATTTTTATAGAAATAATTATTTTTCATATAATAACATATTTATTACATGAAACAAAATACCTTGATTTAAAGGGATGATGAATAAATTAAGAAACACATATTTATTCTAATAAAAATATATTTTTTCCATATAGTAACACACATTTGCCCATATAGTAACACAAATTGGGAGAGCAAATGTGTGTTACTATTAGAGAAAATGTGTGTTACTGTATAATTAAATATGTGTTATTGTAAGATTAAATGTGTGTTACTATATGCATAAATATTTATTTGTAACATAATATTAAATGTATATTTTTTAATCAATATAATAATTAAAAAAATTTATTTATAGACCAAGAAGAGCTTAAAAGAGTAGCTTGCTCTGCTGACCAAGAAGTTTGACAAAATGTCAAATAAGTTCCAGAAGTATAGATCTCATTGGAAGAAGAACAAGGGTGACTCTTCCAGGAGGTACCTCTTCCAGGAGGTACCAGAAATCATCTGAGTCCAGAAGACCATCGGATGAGAAGGAGACCAGGTACAAGTCTCCAGAGAGAAGGAGGGAACCAAATCCCAAGAGAGGAGGAGATGGTGTTTGCTATTCTTGTAACAAGCTAGGGCATCTTAGCTATGATTGTCCTCAGCTTACACCAAGTGAGAGAGAGGAAAAGAGGATCAAAAAAGATAGCAGATTTGCTGATAAGAGAGCTCTGCTGGCAGAGGAGGAGAAAGAAGACATTAGCTCATCCTCATCTGATTTTGAATCAGAGGAAGACATCTGCCTTATGGCTAAGGTAGAAGAGGTAGTTTCTTCAAACCCTTCTGTTAGCTCATCTTGCTCCTCTACCTATTCTATGGAGTCAGATGTACAAAAGTTGTTGTCTAATCTCCAATCCTCTCTAAAAGTTTGTTCAAAGTTAGAGGAGGAGAACTCTATGCTGAAAGCTGAAGTTCAGAGCTTAAGACAGGAATTGGAGAGTGCTAGACTACCAGTGGTATCTTGTGATTCACATGCTAGCAAGTCAGCTGACTTAATAGCAAAGTGTGAAGAACAGGAGAAGCTGATAGAAAAGCTACTCTCTGAGAACACTGTGTTGAGTGATGAACATAAACAGCTAAGTTCGATGAACTCTTCAAATAGAACGAACTGACAATAAAAATTCACAACAGCTTCAGCAGAAAGTGGATCAGCTGACTAAGGCAAAAATTGCAGTGTCTGAAATAGGTGAATCCTCACAAACTGTGAATGATAAAAGAGGTCTTAGATATCCCAAACCCAAACCACAAAAGAAGAAGAAAGGTGACAGTTGGCTAATCCGGGATCCTCGAAAGGGTAAAGGGCCAGTTGAGCCTGAATCTGTATCAGAAGGGCAAAAGAGCAGAGGGACAGAAAAGATCCCAGATGGACAGAAGAGCACTAAAGCTCAGAAGTCTGCTGGTGATCAAAAGGTTCCAGCAGAGCAGAAGAGTACTATAGCTCAGAAGCCTGTTGGTAATCAAAATAAGTCCAAAGCTCAGAAGCCTCAAGACCAGAAGAGGCATCCAACTCATAGCTATGCGAAGACAAGGAAGCCTCAGCAGGACCAGCAGAGGAATGATAAGCTTAGGCCATCTCAGCAGAGTAAGCCCAAGCGAAACAGACCTCAGCCCTGGGTTACATTTAACGTAACCAAAACAGGCGAGCCTTCACAGGCTAAAGTATATGAGTCATTCAAAGGCGTAAGCCGAAATTACCCTTATGAGCAACCCACCTATAAGCCAGCTGTTATCACTCATCACCGTAGGAGAGATCCTCTAAGGGAGATGATTTTTGTGGACTAGTATGGTAGAAGGATGAGATCTCCTAAACCTCATAAGGATGATCTCTACCTGTGGATCCAGAAAATAGATACTAACCATTCAGGACCCAAAGTAAGGGTATCTAAAGCCTGAGTTTTAATTTCAGGCAAGCTCTAGCCCAATAGAGAGAGGAGAAGCTAAGAACCATGTCTGGTACATTGATAGCGGATGTTCAAAGCATATGACTTTTGAGAAGCATCTCGTCCAGGACTTTGTAACGCTTGAAGGGCTTAGAGTTGTATTTGGTGACAACAACTTTGGAGTCACCAGAGGAGTTGGCACTCTGCTGATCAAAGGAACAAGAGTTGAAGAAGTCTACTACGTAGAAGGACTGATGCACAATCTTCTGTCCGTATCCCAATTTTGTGACAAGGGATACTTAGTAAGATTCTCTAAAAACTCTTGCCTTGTTATTAATGATATTAATGAGCAGGTTCTACTAACTGGCCTCAGAAGAGGTAACATGTATCTTGCAGATTTTGCAAGTTGTCCAGCTGACTCGTGCTTGGTTGCTAAAAGTTCTTCAGAGGTCAGCTGGCTCTGACACAAGAGGTTGGGTCATCTGAACTTCAAGACCCTCAACAAGGTAGCAAGGAAGGGTCTAGTCAGAGGACTACCAAATGAGGTGTTTGCATCTGAGCAGAAGTGTGATGCCTGCCAGAAAGGGAAGCAGACAAAGGCTTCATTCAAGGATGTGCAGAGTACCTCAACTACAAAGGCACTCCAACTACTACACATGGATTTGTTTGGACCAATCTCACCTCTTAGCTCAGTGGAAGGAAGTATAAACTGGTGGTTGTTGATGATTATACAAGATATACTTGGGTAGTGTTCTTGTTCAAGAAGAATAAGACTACGGTCAAGATGCTGGAGCTGTTCAAGAGGATCCAGAAGGAGCAGGACCTCAGCATAGTCAAAATCATAAGTGACAAAGGTACTGAGTTTCTTAACTCTGTTATTTCTGACTATTGCAGGGACAATGATATTCAGCATGAGACATCAGCTGCCAGAACACCTCAGCATAATGGATTAGCTGAGAGAAGAAATAGAACTCTTAAGGAGGCAGCTAGATCCATGTTAGCTGAATATCAGACTCCTCAAAGATTTTGGGCAGAAGCTGTCAACACTGCTTGCTACATCCAAAATAGATACTTGCCAGTCAAGAGGCATGGCAAGACCCCCAATGAGATGTACAAAGGTAAATCTCCTAACCTTTCCTTTGTTCATATATTTGGGTGTAAGTGTTTCATCCTTGACAATGGAAAGACCAAGTTAAAGACTTTTGATGCTAAGGTTGCTGAAGGAATATTCTTAGGATATTCTGGTAGTAGCAAAACCTATAGAGTCTTCAATAAGGTCTCTCTTTGTGTGGAGGAGACACCCCATGTTGTATTTGATGAATCTGTTCATGAGTACAGCAAAGAGAAGCTAGCAGATGAGATGGATCAGCTGAATCTGAAAGACAAGTTAGATCTAATCAAGGTAATGGTACCTAGGATTGAATCAGACTCAGATTCAGATGATGAGCCCAAGTCAGCTGATAAGCCCTCATCAGCACCAGATGATGGCACAATGACTCCTGACACTAACCAAGGGGGAATGTCAGACAAAACTCAAGAGGAACAGACCATGGCACCTCAGAGGAGTAAAAAGAACTTGTCTGACTTCCCAGCTGAGCAGATCTTAGGAGATCCAAGTATAGGTGTTCAAACTAGAAGGAAGCTTAACTTGGGTGCTCAGTTCAGCTGTTATGTGTCTCTGATTGAACCCAAGAACATTCTTGAAGCTCTTGAGGATTCAAACTTGATTGTAGCCATGCAAGAGGAGCTAAACCAGTTTGCAAGACAAGAGGTCTGGACTCTAGTGGAGAGGCCCAGACATCAGAAGGTCATAGGCACTAAGTGGGTCTTCAAGAATATGAAGGATGAAAATGATGTTGTGATCAGAAACAAGGCAAGGCTAGTAGCCCAGGGGTATTCACAGTCAGATGGTATTGACTATGATGAGACATTTGCTCCTGTGGCTAGACTAGAAGCCATCAAATTATTTCTGGCCTATGCTGTTTTCATGGGGTACAAGGTATATCAGATGGATGTCAAATGAATGGAATCCTGGCAGAAGAGGTATATGTGGAATAGCCACCAGGATTTGAAGTTGGGAACAAGGTCTACAGGCTGCAGAAGGCTTTATTTGGACTAAAGCAGACACCTAGAGCATGGTATGACACTCTCTCTCAGTTCCTGCTGGACAGCGGATTCAGCAAAGGAAAGATAGACAAGACCTTGTTCAGAAAAGAAAATGGAGATGATATCCTTTTGGTGCAGATCTATGTGGATGATATCATCTTTGGCTCCCCCAACAAGCAGATGTGTGATCAGTTCAGTAAGCTGATGACAAGCAAGTTTGAAATGTCCATGATGGGGGAGATGACCTACTTCCTTGGGTTACAGGTGAAGCAGATGCCCAATGGAACTTTTATCTGCCAAGCTAAGTATGCCAAGAACTTGATAGAAAAGTTTGGAGTCAGTAGCAACAGAGAAGCTAAGATTCCAATGATGGCAAACTTCAGCATGGATCCAGATGAAACTGTCAAGAAGGTAGATTAGACACTCTATAGAGGGCTTATAGGTTCTCTACTGTATCTTACTACCAGCAGACATGATATCAGCTTTGCAGTAGGAATGTGTGCAAGATTTCAGGCTAACCCTAAAAAGTCTCATCTGGAAGCAGCAAAGAAGATTGTGAAGTATTTGAAGGGTACTTCCAATCTGGGCCTCTGGTATCCAGCTGATGACAACTTTCAGCTAAGTGGATACTCAGACTCTGATTATGGAGGGTGCAAGATTGATAGGAAGTCAACTTCTGGCACATGTCAGTTTTTGGGAAGCAAGCTGATTTCTTGGTTCTCCAAGAAGTAGACATCAGTAGCTACTTCCACAACAGAGGCAGAGTATATGGCTGCTGGTAGTTGCTGCTCTCAGCTACTCTGGATCAGACAACAGCTGAGGGACTACCATGTGATTACAGAAGATATCCCCATCTTCTGTGATAGCACAAGTGCAATAGCCATTACTCAGAATCCTGTTCTCCATACCAGATGTAAGCATGTGGACATAAGACATCATTTCCTTAGAGACCATGCTGAGAAGGGTGATATCAGGATGGAGAAGATTCACACTGAAAAGCAGAGAGCAAATGTTCTTACCAAACCTTTAGCTGAGATCAGGTTCAGAGAATTAGTAGCTGAGTTAGGAATGGTAGATGGAGAGGCAGTTCCCTAGAGGAGGCAGAAAAAATATTCATGTTGTTCAGCTGAGGGGGAACTCTACTGTAGAAATCAGCTGATCTTCATGTCAGCTGGTCTGGTATGTCTTCTTATGTTTTCTTGTCCTTTTTCCTATCTTGTTATTCTTAACTTGATACAGGTATAAGTCAAGAGAACCAGATAAGGTCATTTCCCCTCATCTGATCCTTGTCTGCTGATACTAAAGCCCAGATGAGCAGAAGGGATTTTACTGATTAGCTTATCAGCTGATCTTGCCACGTCAGCCCTCTGATAAGTTTCCTTTTCTCTATTTTTCAAGTTATTTTCTGGAAAATAAAATCTTTTTCCAAAAATAGGATAAATCACAAATTTCTAAAATTAATTTTAGAAAAATTAACAATCAAATGATTTCAATTTCTTAGAAAAATCCGGGATTTATCTTGGTGTCAGAATTTTACCTTTTCACCGCCCAATTTTTTTTTCCATTAAAAAGTTTTTAATCATTACCTTTTTCAAAAAGGCAGAATTTTGGGCGGCCAAACTCTTTTCAAAACCTGACACCTACGCATCACCCCTAAAAATCTCAAAGGTCTGTTAATCTAGACCCTTGATTTATGTGATGCAACATGTCGATCTAACGATCAATTTTTGTCGGTTTCTTTTAAAACTGCTCATCTTCTAAATCGATTCGTATATATAAATCTTTTAACCTCCTTTCAAAGACTTTCTCCTCTCTGCAAATCCTATCTACCCTGCCTTTCTTCAAATTCTCTGTGTTGCTAATCTTTGTGTTAAAGTTATGGATACTAAGGCATGGAAAGTTCTGCTAGAGGATATGTACACCGAGATGTGTGTGGACTACGATGCGACACGAATTCCAGAAATTAGAGAAATTTTGAATTTGCTTCAAAAACTCAATCTACGAACTTTCATTTCAATGGCACCGTCGGATAACAAAACCCTCAATTTGTTCGCCATGCATTTCCTGATCAAGGCGAAGTTCAGTGATAATGCTATCCGGTCAAGGGTGGATGAGATGACCTTGACCTTGACCAAGAGGGCTGCTGCAGATATCTTTGAATTGCCCTCTACTGGTGTTCTACCTCACACCTACAAGGAATCTGAATATCTTGCGATGTTCCAAATGATGGCGAGGAGGAGTCAACGGAACAGATCTTCGGGTTTGAAGAAAAATATGCTCAGGAGGAGATACAGATTTCTGATGGATGTTGTTACCAAAGTGATATTGGCAGAACAGGGGAGTCTGGATGCCTTGACGAAACTCTGACTAAGTGTTGCTCGCACCATTCTGGATGGGGTTCAAGCAGACAGGGTGAGTCTGCTGTGGTTTCATTTGGAGCAGGAATCAAAGCGATTCACAAGGGAAACGGTGGACAATGAGCGGATCTATGGGCTCAAGTCTAAATGCTCTATGGCTACCAAGATAACAATCATCTTGTGTCATCTGATGCCAGAGCATGAATGGGATGTTGAGTGGGTTGTTGATTATGACCACTCCAAGTTCATCAAGGGGAATAATGTTAAGGCTTTGGGAGCTCCAGATTTAGATTCTGAGACTGCTCCAGCAGCAGCTACTCCAGGTCCTTCTGCTGGTGCTCAGAAAAAGCAGAAGAGAAAGGCTAAGGAGCCTGTTGATAGGGTTCAGAAGAAGAAGAAGTCCAAGAGGGACAACACTCCTGTTCAGAGGAAGCTCTCTTTTGAGGAAGAAGATGATGATCTAGATACTGCTCCTCTGAGCATACTGAAGAAAAGATCCCTTGCTGTTAAATCTACATTGCTTGTAGATGAGCCAACTGATGAAGACCAAACTGGTGGGTCATCTGGCTCAGAGGATAAGTTTGCTTCTCACACTGCTGAAGAGGAGGACTCAACAGAGGCAACAGATGCTGAAGCAGAAGAGGAGCCTGTGGTACATCTTTCCTCTTCTGAAGAGGCATCTCCAGGAGCCTCTCCCATCAACGCTTAGCCAATCAGGTCATCTCAACCTACACCCTCATCAATTCCCACACAAGATCCCACACACTTCCCTTCACCACATAATTCCCCAATCCCCCAGGCCCCTACCCACTATACATCCACCACTGATCCTTCTCCTTCATAAACCCAAGCTGGCAATGAACCAGAGGAGCTGGGTGCCTCTGATGAGCCATCAGCTGACCCTCTACCTCTTAACCCTGATTCCATACATCAAGATTTCCCTACCTCACCAACTGATCATGCCCAACAAGCCACTTACACTAATCTTCATCCTAAGGGACCCATAGAACGAGGTATGATAGTTACTGCTCTTGCCCATCTTTCTTATTATATCCCTGAATTGTCCCCTTACCCCTCCTACCAAGATCTATTGGCTGAAGGCCTTGCCTGGGGACAAGCAAGAGAAGGTCCTGTCACTTTCTTCCTTGCTCTCGTTCAGGAAATGAGTGAAGACACCGTCACGTCTTGGGAGGATGCTCTAATGGCAGCCTTGGATGTTAAGGTCCCATTGTTGGGGAATTAAATGCGGATCCATTCAGGATTTACGCAAAATACAAATTTAAGCCTACAATTAATATCATGATTTAAACATAATTAAATCAAATAATTGTAAAAATGGTTCCATATACTTTTTTACCATACAACCATGTCCGAATTAAAATGTTTAATACTGTTTAGAATAACACATAACCTATATATAATTTTATTACTCAATGGACAAACGTCACTCTACATTATGTCAAGAAGCTGTCATTCAGAGTGCGATAAACGATGCAAAAATCTCTTTGCTCTCACCAGTAAAATACGAAATCCACATTAATTTTAGAATTTCAGTTTATATATATTTTATATATAATGCACATATATATAATTCATATATACACATCTTTGGGGAGAGCCAGAGGATAGAGGGTGAGAGAGACACAACGTGACGAGGGGAGAGAGAGGAGCACTGGCGATGCACAATTTTTTCGTCGGTAATGATTCTTCCGGTCTAGATCGGGAGAGAGGAGCACCGACGATACGCGTTTCTTCCATCCAGATCGAGAGAGGAGCACCGGCGACACACGTTTATTCCATCCAAATCGAGAGAGAGGGGCACCGGGAGAAGTAGGCGTACTCCTGCTAGGGGTCGCGGCAGCCGAAGTTGAGGGACTGGTTCCGGAGCCAGAGGATGGTGGTGATAGCATCGTCGAAGGCGGGGGACGACTGTGGTGGCTTGCCAGACGGCGGATGTACTGATGTAAAGTGAGCGACTTCATTTGGCGAACAGAGGTGGACGACCCCTATTTCGATGTTAAGATTTTTGACCCGAAATAGTTGTTGAGACCCTCGATTGCTATGCCAATGACTGGAAGCGCGCATTGGAATTCTTCAACTGGTCCGAATCGCAGAGAGGGTTTCAACACACCACTCAAACTCTCAATCGGAACCTCGACATTCTCGGTAAGTTTTTTGAATTCGACATCTCGAGGAATTTGATTGATAGATTGAGGAAAAATCCATGCTCTTTGCCTGAACATACAACTTTTAGAGTGTTGTTTAAGCGTTATGTATCTGCGCACCTTGTTATGAAGTGATTGATGCTTTTGTCAAATCTGATGAGTATAATTTGAGGGATGAAGTTACATTCTCGAATCTGATTGATGCTTTGTGCGAGTACAAACATGTGATAGAAGCCGATGAACTCTGTTTCAAGAGAAATAGTAATAGTCATTATAATGATTATGTGCTTGATTTCAACGTGGAAAACACAAAATTTTACAACATGATTCTGCGAGGCTGGTTTAAAATGAAATGGTGGAGCAGGGAGTTTTGGGAGGAGATGGATAAGAGGGGTGTGCAGAAAGACTTGTATTCATACTCTATATACATGGACATCCAATGCACGAGTGGGAAGCCATAGAAGGCCATGAAGACGTACGAAGAGATGAAGAAGAAAGGTATTCGGTTGGATGTGGTGGCGTACAATACAGTCATACGTGCTATTGGGATTTCAGAAGAGGTAGATGTTGCAGTGAGGCTATACAAAGAGATGATCGAGTTAGGCTGTGAACCGAATGTTGTAACATTTAATACGATTGTGAAACTATTGTATGAGAATGGGAGGTATCGAGAAGCTCACAAAGTACTTTGAGGGATCGGGAGGTATTGAGGGAGGTATCGAGAAGCTCATAAAATGGCGAACTCCGACTATTTGAGGGATCTCAACTTGGGTATGTAGAAAGTGAAGGACTCTTGAAGGTAATGCTTGAAGGGGCAAATTGAACAAGTGGCGGATTTTGGGTTACTTAGTTAGCACAATTTAGTGTGTAGTGTAATGAACTGTGGTCTGTAAATTGTTTAGTTTATTATACCAAGTGTGTATTTTGAAGCATTAGTATAATGGACTGCTGGGAAAAGATAATATAATTTATTATACTAATGTTTATTTTGTTATACTATGTATATAATAATAAAATGCAATACCCAGTGGGGCAACTGGGCAGAGATGAGCCAACATAAATATCACAAAAAAATCAAATTTCATAGCATAAGAAAGGTAAAAAATGTCATGTCCACAAGACAGTATGTGAATTGTTGTTAATCAAAAAATTGTTGAGTTGAGACTCTTGTATTATCACATTTAAATGTATTAGCACACTTGTTTTTATTTATCAAAAAATACGCTCACTCGAAACGAGTTGACGCGGTACAATAGAGCAATTACAATGTAATTATCCAATATCCTATCTACATCCTAAAATTGATTTTGGCCTAACAATCATGCCAAATTCATCCTAACACTATCAGCAACTATATAGGAAGCTTCCCAAGAATCTTGTAAATCCTGCTGCTACAATCATCAACAAACAGCTCTCCTTCTTTGTTCTTTCTTTTTTAAATTGCTGCTATACTCTTACAACAAACTCTGCATTCTTCAACAGTAAAACTTCAGAATGTTCTCCCAACCTGCGTCACATATTTCGTCATTTGTTGTCCACAACCTACTGCATATCAAGAGTTACAATCATTATCGAGCTCAATGTATCAAACAAACCTATACCATCCCAACAGGGAGGAACTCTATAAACAAAATAAATTATAACCAACCGATAAAACGGCGAAGTATCTACATCAAAAATAGTAAACTAGTCCTTATAAGAAAAATATAAGTGAATCAAATAAGCAAATGAAACGTACCTGAAAAATCTCCTGTAAGCTTCACCTTTAAATCCCCTCAAAATCATACCAAACCTTCCTAACTGTAGCACATCAACTTTAAAGGAAATTGCCCATTCATCTAGCAAAAACTGCTGCTACACTCTTTAACAAACAACATTCATCAACAATAAAAAGACCTACTACTGAGTTTGTGATACCATTTCGCAGTAATCAATTCCGTATAAGAAAATATCAACGAATCAAATAAGCAAAAGATATGTCCCTGAAATATCTCCTCTGAGCTATATCTAATCCACTCAGAATCAAACCAAAACATTTCTAACAGTAGCATCAACTATAAAGAAGACTGCCACCCCAATTATTGGGATTAAAGGCTCAGTTTTGTTTAGTCGTGACATAACCCATGATCCCTCGAGCTTCGACTCAATAGGCAATCCATGAAATTGCCTCAATTTGAGGGATCTCAACTTGGGGCATTTCGAACTGAGGACCTCCAGCGCGGGACCGCTCTTTCTGACATTATTACAAACATCTAGTGTGAGCTATCCCAGCAATAGAAGCCCTGAAAATACCTCAAACAAACCTTCTTCCACACCTGTCCGTCGATTCTGCACTTGCGCCTCACCGGAAATGCGCCAAACGAACACAACCACTGCCCGTAGCACAACCTCTCCCGCCAATCCCTGACTCAACCGCCGTCTGCAACCGTCTCTACAACACCACCGTTAATCAGTCACCGCTCAAAATCCGCATCGTAGCTCGATTTCTCCACCGCCCGAAGGCCTTAGTCATCGTTGCTCCTCCATTGATACCGATTGAAGACCCAATTGTCGCCGCCTGCAAAATTGTTCAATCGTTGGTAAGGAAGATGAGAATTAACCATCAGCACTACCATTGAAAAGGGAGCCTGCAAAACCGTTCAATCATCCGAGTCTCGCCATGTAAATTAAATTAACAGAGAGAGAAGAATGCTCAAATCCATTTAAGTGAAGAACATAAGAAAGGAGAAAAGAAATAGATGTATAAGTTATCATTCAAACGAGGATGAGATATATGAGACAAATTTTGAATTTTGAAATTACATTTAATGAATTATACCTTCCCACATGTTGAAGTGACGAAGCCATCGCCGAAGGTTAGGTTGAGTGACGGCGAGAGAGGTGGGAGAGAGATAAGTAAAGGAAATCTAATTAATGGCCTATTCAACAAACCCTAGATTACCCAATGGTTATATTGCATAATTAATGATATATTAATTAGACAAATGGTCTGCAAAATCACTTTATTAGCCTTAAATTAGACTGGTTTGAAATGTGGTTTTTTAGCACGATCCATTTGCATTTTATGTACCAAGAGTAGACTAGACTGTATATTTCCCTTAATTTTTTAAAATAAAAATTTGAAGAAAACAAGGAATTAATATCAGAAGATTGACAAATGTAATGAACCATTTATTTCTTACTTTTGTGTTAATTTATTGAATTATTTCATGCTGCACTTTAGTGGGATGCTGAGTTTAACGTATTACTTCCATGATAATTTAGTAAAGATTGACCAATGTATATATAATCTTCCATCTTTACTAATTAGTTTTAGTAAAGATTGCTTTAAATTTGCTTTAAAATTTTAGTAAATAAAAATTGACGAAGTAAATATTTATTTTTGTAAATTGATGTTTTGTTTTTATTTTGCTATTAATAAATATGCTATCAATTTTCTTCCAATTTTTTAATTTGCTATCAATAAATATAAATTTACTAAAATAAATATTTATTTACTTTAAATTTACGTCTATAATTTGAACTCATAAATTTACTAAAATAAATATTTACTAAAATGAATTTGTTTTCATTAAATTTTCTGTAGTTGAATTGTTTGTTGAGTTCGGTCCATATTTATTAGAAAATGAATTTATTTGAGTGATTCAAATATATTAATTGGTATTTTACTACGAAAATATATGTGTTATAAGAATATAATATATGTGATCAAGTCTTCTTTTAAAATTTTATTTAATTTTCTTTTTTACTATGGCATGTCATATTCTCAATAAATTTATATATATTTGTTAAAATATATTATTTATATTACATTGTAATATTAGTTGAGTATTATGTTTATGTGTCAATAAATTAATTAAATTTTTAAAATAAAAAAATTTGAAGAAAGTAAGGAATTAATACGAGAAGACTGATCAATATAATGAATAATTTATTTCCTATTTTTCCTATTTTACCGTGAGCAACACTTGTGTACAAATTTCTATCGTAGAAATATCCATTTTTGAAAAATTCGCGGATCTAAACCGGGTCGGGTCAGATTTGGACATTTTTTTCCAGAATTCGTGCAACTTGTAGTTCCAGGTTTTTTCGCTCCTAGGTATGTTACAGTTTGGGCAAAGACGTGTTACAATTAGGCAAAATCTATGTTACTAATTCTTAAAAAATTAATTTTTTGTACTTTTCAAGTAACTATAAAGACAATATGTATTTCTGCAAGTATAAATATGTGTTACTTAATTTATTTTT
>JAPKLY010000035.1:117491-184216 GCA_026898435.1 Prunella vulgaris | reverse complement strand
CCGTCTCACACCCACACACCTATAAATAAGACCTCTCTTGTACTATTCAGAGGATTCTCACAAATTCTGAAAATTAATACAATCCACACTGCAATATTTCTCTCTCTAAAATTCTCCACTCTCTCTCTACATTATACATCCAAGAACAAATTCTTGGATTATTGTTTGATAGGATTAATATGTTGTAAAGCCACATAAACAAACATCGATTAACAAATTCTATCAACAATCATGAAGAGAGAAGAGCTCACCTGGAGCTCGCCCAGTATCAGAGGCTAGGACTTGATCCTACTACCATCATCACGTTTCATGGCAACACAAGGCAAGGGAGCTCGCCAAGGAGCTCGCCCAGTCCGAAGTGAAGCCAATAGTTGTGTAGGAAGCTAGTAGTTATGTAGTAGGACAAAGCAATATAATTAGAGTGTAGTAGTAGGCATGATATATGATAAATGTTAAGGACACTTGTCAGCACATTAGGCTAAACAAGCTCACTAAGTGCCACCTCATTACATGCAAACCTATAAATAGGTCCCTTGTAACATTTTTCTCTCTCTTAAAGAACTCTCTCAAGAACATTAACAAGATTATTGTTTAGCAGGATTTCAGTGTAATTACAGCTATACAAACACCCAATAGATAATTCTACCAACAATTTGGCTCTAGAAGGAGGGGCCTGAACCTCCGATTTTACAAATTTGAGAGAAAAAGTGAGAAATTTGAAGGTGTTCTTGAAGAAACTCAAGAACACACTTGAAGATTTGAAGAATTTGTCTAGATTCTTGCTGTTTTCTAGAAACTTGTGGACCAAAACAAGGAAACGAAGACTCTAAATGCATGCATGTTTGTGATTAAACCAAATTCTGGAAAAATCACTTGCATACAAGGCTAGAAAGATATTTGCAAACCTTTACCCTAACTGGAGAACTGTTGAGGACGAACTACTTACCCTTACTTGGACCATGTCTAAAGAAAATACCCATACCTCGGCGACTACCAGGAGGTGGAAGGGGCGTGCTCCCCAGAAACACCAGGCTGATGGTGAGACATCACGCCAGCGAGCTTCTCAGCGAGCTGAGGGGCAAAATCAAGCCGCCCCGGTGCAAGATGGACTGAGCCCTGCTCTCCTAGAGATACTTTGGAATCTCGGCGAGCTGGAGCGTACTATCACCGCACTCTAAACAATTCAGAGGCAGAAGTAGCAACAGGGCGTGGCCCAGCGAGCTCCCACCAATAATGCCCGGGAACAGGAGACCCGGCACACGCAGGCCACCCAACCGAGGGAGCAAGCTGGCGAGCTCCCGGGCAAACAAGAGGGGAGGTCTTGCCGAAACACCATCGGGAAGGTGAAGATTATGGATAGGCTCGACTCACGAGGTGGGCGAGCTACTACTTACACGGAGGCCTTCGCAACTCACCAGTCCCGGGAGATCCTTCAGGGCAGGCTAAGGCCCGGGTATGAAGAAATGGCCAAAAAGTCCATCCCGGCATAACCCCGAAGGGAGGAGTCGGATCTACACCCGCGTAGGTCCACACATGAAAGACTAAGGAGGCCCGCCTCATATAGTCTTGGCCCAAATGGTGCCCGCCAGTTCCAACACATCACAAATGGGCTGCCCTAGAGTGAGGGACTGCGGGGCCGTACGTCCTTGAGGCATACGGTCCTTGAACAGCCTGCACATGAGGCAGCCCACAATGATGACCTGGCTACCTTGAAGAAGGATGTGGAGCAGCTACGAATACAGGTGGCTGCAAAGAACGGCGGGGTTGATGCAACCGCACTCCCGGTGTCACCTTTGGCACCTTCCATCTTAAGAACACCGGTGCAGAAGAAGATACAATTTTTGGTGATGGCCGCATACAAGGGAGAATCTGATCCCAAAGTACATATCTCGAAGTATGCGGACTTCATGATTTCTGTGGGAGCATTGGATGCCACCCAATACAGGAACTTCCCGCTGACCCTCGGGGACCGGGCTCACAGATGGTTCTCATCCTTAGCCCCGGGTCGATCCACTCTTTCGGCCAACTGACGCGGGAGTTCCTGTCCCACTTCTCCGGTTACTGGTCATATCTCACCCAAAAGCACAGGCTCACCAATATACACCAGGGGGATGAGGAGTCGGACTAGCAGTACTTGGAGCGGTTCGACAAGATCTTGCTGGAAGGCGAGCCAGTTAGGGAGGACACCAAGATTGTGGTTGTCATGGCCGGACTGAAAAAGGGAATCGAGCTATGGAAGGAGATGCACCTGTCCTGCTGATTAGGGTCATAATTGCATGTTTTTGCATCCATTTCTATACGGTTTTGATGTGCTTATATTCATATTTGACCCTAAAATGCTATACTTTGTGCATTTAACCCTTTTTGGCTAGAAAGTTATGTTTTGTAGTGAAAACGAGCAAAACTGGCGAAAGACGAGCAAGTTTGTAAAAGTTCAAAAATTTCGAGTTGATCCAATGGAGGCAAATGATATACCATGTCGAAGAGTTCGAAGAGAGGGTCGCAACGGAAAAAGAATCGAGTCAATCGGAGCTCTAGAACTCAAGATATGAAGAAAACGAGGAAGTCAAGGATCGATCGAACAAGACCAAGCCGGGTTCGTGCGACCACAAGCTCAGACTCGTGCGACGACCAGCTCGGGTTCGAGCAGAAAATCCCTGATTCGTTCGATGAAGGGTGCACGAATGGGCTCACACGAATGCATTCGTGCAGCCACCTGGTGTGATTCGTGCGAAGGCTCGGATTTGTACACTTTTGAGGGCTGTTTCGTCTTTTCGCGCGTTTAATGAAGGGCACTTTGGACCAAGCATTGTGGGCACTATAAATACTCAAGGATCAGATTCTCAAAGCCATCTTTGATCATTATTCATTAGTTAGATCATTAGGTAGTTTTAGAGAGAGATTAGGTAGTTACTTAGTGGGTTCTTCATTAGATTTCATACTTTTTTCTACAATATCTTTTGATCCAACCATTGGATTGTTAATCCGTTTATTCCATTAGCTTAGTCTAGTTATTAGCTACGTTTCTACGGTTCATTTTTATGATTTCAATCATTGGATCAAGACTTGTCATTTTGAAGGTTTGATGATTGTCTTTCAATTCTCCAACAATTGGTAAGATTTCTTGTATTTCCATTCATATTAGCGTTAATCATGTTTGTCTATAGCTTAATTGTTGATTTTCATTTCCAATTAGCCATGGTCCAATTCCTTATTGCATGGTTGTATGAATACTATGGTGAATTTAGTCTCTTATTAATCCTATGCATGAATTAGTGATCTTGTTGAATTAGTTCTCTTATTAATGACTTGTATGAATGCTTGGGATGTTTAATTGGAATGTATAGCTTTTATAGTTAGCAATGAAGTGAGAATTGAGCTATAAGAACGTTATGCATACCAAGTGTTTGATATTTGGCTTGTATGACCAATGAAAATTGCATATTAGTCTAGACCTCTTAATTGGAGTGTTAGGAGTTGTAGAGAGATCTAGACACCTAATAGAGCCCTTAGCTTGTGTTGTAGAGAGATCTAGACACTAGTTGGCTTGATTAAGAAACCAAGAGACCTTTTGCATGCTAGGATGGATAGGACACTAGAGGAACCATAGTAGGATTACTTCCATGCACACACACCACTCACTTGCTCATCTCTAAGAGGTGATAGTTAGGATTTACTATTTCTTGTTGATTTAGTTGATAGAAACCATGATTGTTTTCTTGATTTCCAAGCTATCCACATTTCTAAACATTCAATGCTTGCTTGATATCGCATCGTTTCCCTATGTTCGATATTTAACTTGGTTAACTTGCCCCGACAACAACGACCACGTACACTTGCGTGTGACACAATTTTGGCAAACACCTGCCCAAACACTTATGTTGAATTCAGACATAAGGCAGGGGTGTATGTGGCTATGCAGGAGGCACTACTGAAGGAGGTAGGTGGTGTCGAGGAGAAGAAGCCACAGGTTAAGAAGTCCGGGGGCACCTAGAAATTTGAAGTCTTTCGACGGAGACAAGTACAAGGAGAAGCTGAACTAGGTGTTGACAGTCTCCGTCGACCATATCTTTACAGCGGTCAAAGTCAAGGCAGTGTGCTAAATGAACCGAGGAAGATTAGGTAAGACCGCAGCAAATTTAATCCCAACAAGTACTGCGCATACCACCAAAGCATCGGTCACTTCATCATTGAGTGCCGAGACCTGCTCTAGCAGTTATGGAAGTTCTACAAGGATGGGAAGCTTGCCGAGTTTGTAAAGAAAGCACCGGCCAAATGGCCAAGACAGGGGAGGAGGGAGGAGACAGACGACGAAGACGAGGAAGATGAAGACCGTCGCAGCCCAAACAACAGACGTAGGGGACCTCCCTCTCCACCGGCGCAGCAAGAACCAAATCGGGAAATCCTTGTCCTTGAGGATTTGACGGGACCTGCCGGAGGGCTCGAAGATGGAAGGTAGTCCATCTCCAAGAGGCAGAGGAAAGCAGAAGTTCGAGCTATCAATCAAGTGCAAGAAGGCAGTTCCGGCTCCAAGCCCGCTACTAAACCCGCTGCAGAGCTGACTTTCTCTCAGGCAGACTTGGAAGGGATCATGTACCCCCATAATGACTCATTGGTGATCAGCGCCAACATCATGAACATAAAAGTCCACCGGCTACTAGTGGATACCGGCGCCTTCACCAACATCATTTTCAAAAAGACCTTAGATTTGCTAGGTGATTATGAGTCGTATATCGAACCATGTAATCATAGGATAGTGGGGTTTGGGGAAGCTGTAACCATTCCCCCATGTCAGATTAGGTTGAGTGTCGAACTTGTATCGGTCGAGGACCTAGAAAGGAGACTGACTATACTTGTAGATTCTTAGTGGTAGATCAGCATTCGACCCACAATGGGTTCCTTGGCTGCCCTTTTATTCATTTATTCAAAGCGGCATGTTCAACCTACTATTATTGTCTCAAATTCCCAATTCTTAAAGGTGCCGGCACAGTCAAGGGCGACCAAAAGAAAGTAAGAGAGTGTTTACTCCAAATTAAAAGATGTCAAGTTAAAAAGTCAGTAACGCAGGTACTAATACTTGAAGATGAGGTACAACACCCAGCGGACGAACCAAACATTCTAGACATTATCTCAGTGGAGACCGAGTTAATGGAGGTGGACGACCAGCCAGACGTAATGGAGGTTGCCCAGACTGGTCCAGATGATGATTCCCAATAGTTGGCACCGATGGAGGTGGACGAAGTCCCGCAAGGTGAAGAGCCAGCAAACCCAGTCACACAAGAGTCGGAGGAGGCTCGTGAACACACCTGTGCTGATGGAGGAGCTGAAGACCTCGAACCCCGAGTAGGTTATGAGCCAGTGACAAAGGAGGACTGGGATGAGCTCATAGATGATCCAAGGTGGAAGAACAAGAAGAGCAGAGCCACCCCCATGGATAAGTTAAGAGCAATCCACGTGGACCCCAACAGGGCAGACTTAGAACTTTTCATAGGTTCTGATCTGCCAGAGACATACAGCAGCAAGATGGAGGAGTTCCTGAAGTCCAACCTGGATGTGTTTGCTGGTCCCACGAAGATATGATAGGAATCCTATTGGAGTACGCATGCCACCGATTGAACATCGACCCAACATAGAAACCTGTCCACCAGATGCGAAGGAAGTACGGTCCAAACAAGTACGAAACATTGACCACGGAAGTGAAGAAGTTGCTCGAAAACAAGTTGATCAAAGAGGCATTGTGTCCGCAGTGGGTGGCCAACCCAGTCTTAGTGAAAAAGCCAAATGGAGCGTAGAGACTATGCATCAACTTCACAGACCTCAACGCAGCGTGCCCGAAGGACAACTTCCCATTGCCTCACATTGATCAGCTAGTTGATAACACTGCAGGCCATGACATGATGACGTTTATGGATGTTTTTGCAGGTTATCACCAGATAGCGATGCACCCGAACGACCAGGAACACACGACGTTCTACACCAACAAGAACATGTTCTACTGGGAAAGGATGTCGTTCGGGCTCATCAATGTCGGAGCTACATACCAATGATTGATGAATAAGATGTTTGACCAACACATAGGACACACTATGGAGGTGTACGTGGACAACATAGCAGTCAAGAGTTTGCGGAAGGAGGATCACCTAGACCACCTCAAACAGGCCTTCGACATACTGTGCCACTACAACATGAAGTTGAACCCAAAGAAGAGTAACTTCGGCGTACACTTGGGAAAGTTCCTGGGCCACCTGGTAAGCCAAAGAGGGATTGAAGTCAACCCAACCCAGGTGAAGTGCATCATGGAAATGAAGCTGCCCGACTCGGTGAAGAAGGTTCAAAGGCTGACTGGGTGTTTGGCATCTTTGAATCGGTTTATCTCCAGGTCCGGTGATCGAAGTCGCCCGTTCTTTAAAGTAATCAAAGTTAAACATCCAGATGATTTCCGGTAGATGAACGAGTGTCAATGAGCCTTTGAGAACATCAAAGAGTACTTGGCCAACACACAGATCCTGTCAAAGCCGGAGCCTGGACAGAAGTTGTACTTGTACCTGGCGGCATCGAAGGTGGCCATCAGCTCGGTGCTAGTCCCAGCCGAAGGAAAGACACATCTACCAGTGTACTATGTAAGCCAAGCTTTGTACGAAGTAGAGTTGCGGTACTCACCCACGGAGAAGCAGGCATACGCACTAGCGATGAGTGTTAGAAAGTTGCGGTCATACTTTTTTTACCACCAGGTGGAGGTGTTGACGACATTCCCATTAAGGCAGATATTGCACCGACCGAACACTGCAGGACACTTGTTGAAATGGTCACTGGAGGTCAACCAATACGGTATAACCTACGCACCCCGAACATCGATCAAGGGACAAGCGCTCGTCGATTTCATCGTCGAGCTAACTTTCCCACAAGATCCGATGAGGGGGCGTATAGCTCTGTGGCACCTCTACGTAGATGGATCATCAACTAACACAACGGCTGGAGCCGGTGTAGTACTAATAAGCCCAGATAGACAAGTCTTCACTTCAGCAATCTGGTTTGATTTTAGAGCCACGAACAACGAAGCAGAGTATGAAGCGCTAATAGCTGGACTTAGGTTATCGTTTGTTGTAGGGGCAACCAATCTTCAGATTTTTAGAGATTTCCAGCTAATAATATCCCAAGTCCGGGGGGAATATGAAGCCAAAGACCAGCAGATGGAGTTATACCAGAAGATAGTGCTGCACCTAATCTCGTTATTAAAGCAAGTTTATATTGAGCAGATCCCGAGATTGGAGAATACACAAGAAAATACACTAGCCCGACTAGCTATGAGTAGCGGTGAAGCAGAACTGATGGAGGTCGTCGTCACCAAGCTAAAGGACCCCTCGACGTCTGATTATAAAATAAACCAGACTTCAAGTGTGGGGTAGGAAGAAGGCGATGATTGGCGCACTCCGATTGAAAATTACTTGAAGGATGGATCACTCCCAGAAGATGCATGGGAAGCTAGTCGCCTAGTGAAGCAAGCAGCCAGATACACACTGGTGGATGGTCAGCTATATAAACATGGATTCTCTCTACCCCTACTCAAATGCTTATCAGAAAAGTAAGGGTTAGGGGTGTTAGAAAAAATCCACCAAGGAATATGTGGGAGTCACGCTGGGGGGCAAGCTTTGGCGTACAAGACGATCAGACAAGGGTACTATGGCCCACTCTGCGCAGAGATGCCATTAGCTTCGCCCGGAGGTGCCGAATGTGTCAGCTGTTCGCACAAAAAATTCACACTCCTGCGAGCCAACTTAAATCGGTCTTCAGACCATGACCTTTTGCAAAATGGGGTATCGACTTGATCGGCCCATTCCCACCTGGCAGAGGCGATGTAAAGTTTGTCGTAGTAGCGGTGAACTATTACACAAAATGGACTGAAGCCGAGGCACTCACAATTGTAACGCATGAGAGAATGATCGACTTCATTTGGAAAAACTTGATATGTCGATTCGGACTCCCGCAGTCAATAGTGACGGACAATGGCAGACAGTTTGACGGCCAGAAGTTGAGAGAATTCTGCAGTTGATGGAATATCAAGAAGCACTACTCAACTCCGTACCATCCACAGTCGAACGGACAAGTCAAAATAGTGAACAAGATTTTGAAACATGTGTTGAACATCCGTCTCGAAGATAAGAAAGGTAGTTAGGCAGATGAGCTTCCAAAGGTGCTGTGGTCCTACAGAATCTCATGCCAAGCCAGTAACGGTGAAACCCCATTTACCTTAGCTTTCGGAACAGAAGCAGTCGTACCGATGGAAGTCCAGAACCAAACTTGGAAGGTAGTGGGATACGATGAAGAAGGAAATGACGAAGCTCTGGCAGTGGAGAAAGACCTGCTTGAAGAAACCAGAGCCTCGTCAGAGCTAAAGAATGCTACCTACAAGTAAAGGGCGGAGAAGTACTACAACTCCCAAGTACGAAATAGAAGTTTTAAGGTTAGGAAGTTGGTATTGAGAAAGAAGCTAGCAACGTGTTTGCCAAAATTGTGTATGATTTCCACGCAAGTGTACGTGGTCGTTGTTGTCGTGGCAAGTTAACCAAGTTAAATATCGAACACATGGAAACGATGCGATATCAAGCAAATATTGAATGTTCACAAAGATAATAGCTAGTGAAAGTAAGAAAAGATCATGATTTCTCTCTACTAAATCAACAAAAAATAGTAAATCTAACTATCATCTCTAGAAAGTGAGCAAGTGTGGAGTGTGCATGGAAGTAATCCTACTATACTTCCTCTAGTGTCCTATCCATCCTAGCATGCAAAAGGTCTCTTGGTGTCTTAGTCAAGCCAACTAGTGTCTAGATCTCTCTAATAACACAAGCTTAAGGGCTCTATTAGGTGTATAGATCTCTCTACAACTCCCAACACTCCAATTAAGAGGTCTCGACTAATATGCAATTCTCATTGGTTATACAAGCCAAATATCAAACACTTGGTATGCATAAAGTACTTATCGCTCAATTCTCATTTCATAGCTACCATATAGGCACATTCAATCCAATTAAACATCCCAAGCATTCATACAAGTCATTAATAAGAGAACTAATCCATCAAGATCACTAATTCATGCATATGATTAACAAGAACTAAATTCACCAAAGTATTCATGCAACCATGCAACAAGGAATTAGTCCATGGCTAATTGATGGAACAAAACAACAATTAACATTCTAATCATCATGAATATTAACTAATACAAGAGAATTAAAGGAAATCTTACCATATGTGGAGAAATTGAATACAATGTACAAACCTCCAAAATGCTAACTCTTGATCCAAAGCTTGAAAGCATAAATCGAACCGTAGACTCGTAGCTAATAACGAGACTAAGCTAATGGAACAAACAGATTAAAGATCCAATGGATGGATCAAAAGTTATTGAAGAGAGAAGTCTAAGAAAATCTAATAACCCACTAAGAACTTGGAATAATGAAGATGATCACTTGTAGAATCTGATCCTTGAGTATTTATAGTGCCCACAATGCTAAGACTAATTTGCCCTTCATTAAACGCGCGAAAAGACGAAAATTCCCTCGAAATTGTGCTAATCGAAGGCTGCGCTCGGACAACTTCTTCATTGCGCTCGAGCGGCTCCAAGCTCGTGGTCAAGCGGCGGTGGCTCAACTCGCCCAGGTGAATTTTGCTCGACCATGGGCATGCATGTGCTCGGACGTGGGCTATGAGGCGCTCGATCGTAGTTTAACCTCGACGTCCGATTTTCGACTTTTGCTATTTCGATCCCACGGCTCGTCCGATCTTTCTAGGATCTCTGATTGAGTATTATAAACATCTCCATGAGCTCGGATCCCATCATTTCACCTCCTATAATCGGGAATTCATCATTTTTGCTCGTTTTCACCTATAAAGCACACTTTCTTGCCAACAAATGGTCAATAGCACAATTTATAGCATATTAGGGTCAAATATGAATATAATCTCATCAAAACCATATAGAATTGGACGCTAAAAGATGCAATTATGACCCTAATCACAACGCCACCCGGTGTATTTGGACCAAACTGGGAAGGACCGTTCCGTGTCACCGCAAGTTGGGCAAATGGGACATACGTGATTAGTGTCATATTTGCATTATTTGGCATCCATTTCTATATGGTTTTGATGATATTATGTTCATATTTGACCATAAAATGATATACATTATGCTATTGACCCCGTATTGGCTAGAAAGTGTGTTTTGTAGTGAAAAATAAGCAAAAATGAGGAGTTCGTGACTATGATGAAGAAGACGAGGTGATCCGAGCATGTGGAGATGTTCAAATGACTCAAGGGAAGACCCTAGGAGGCTTGGATGAGAAATCGGATTACGAAGAAGTCAGAATTTGGACGTCACGAACTTGCCCGAGTCACGCACCAAGTTGCTGGATCGATAGGCCAAGCCGCGCGCGCATGCACATGCGAGTGTCGAGTCGTGCATCCAGCTTAGGGTTAATTCCGGGATTTCAGGGGCAGTTTTATCTTTTGCGTGTTTTAATGAAGGGTATTGTGGTCTATACATAAGGAGTACTATATATACTTAAATCATCAGATTTCCAAGAACAATTCTACACACTTTTATTCATTTTCTTAGATTCTCAATTAGGTTAGGGAGTGAAGAGAAGTTACTAAGTGGGTTTTTATATTTTTTTAGTCTTCAATCTTCAATTACTTTTAATCTACCCGTTGGATCGACGATCCGTTTGTTGCTTTCTCTTAGTCGTGATTAGAGCTACGTTTCTATGGTTCGGTTTTGCATTTCAAGTTCCGGATTGCAAGTTTGGATTCCAAGGTAATAGATAGCACTTTCAATTCCATTGTTATAGGTTAGAATTTTGTAATCTCTTTTAATATTAGTTGTCATGACGATGTTAGATAGCTTAATTGTTGATTTGTTGATTCAATTAGCCATGGGCTAATTTCTTTATGCATTGGTGTATGAATCATATGTAGTAGTTTGGTGATTCTATCAATCCTATGAATGCTTTGTGATATTGAATGATTAATTCTCTTAATTGATGTTAAGAATGGATGTTTAGCATTGCCAATTGGATGTTTAGAGCACTAATGGATTAGGAAGTCATGAGAATTGAGCTTATTCATGAAAACTCTTTATTGAATGTTTTGCATGCTAGGTGTTTGATGAAATGCTTCTAGTACAATGAGAATTGCCTATGAAGATTAGTCACCTCAATTAGGGTATTAAGTGTCATTAGGGAGATCTAGGCACATTAATGAAACTCTTGCTTAATTGATCACTCAATAGAACTTGCATGATTAGGAGGGATAGGCACTAAATGAACTATAGGAGGATTACACTAATGCATGCTTCCACTCTTGCTCACTTTGATAAAAGGTGATAGGTAGTCTTTACTATTTTGTCAAGAAAAGTAGTTAGCAACCCCAAGCCTTTTATTGCTTTCGTAGTTTCAATTCTTAAACAACGATCTTACTTTACATTGCCCTGTTTTCCTGTGTTCGATATTATTACTTGGTCATCTTGCCACGTCTACAACTACCACGTACACTTGCATGAGACACGATTTTGGCAAACAATACGACCTTGAAGATATGGAAGAGAAAGCTTCATCATAAACTTGGAGCGCAGCACACCTAAAGAAATATTACCAGTAGCAGTGGAAGGGTTGGAGTATGAAAAAAGAATCTGTCACGGAATGAATGCTCAGAAGAATGCTTATATGCCCTTGAATGAAGAAGCTGCAACATTTTGTTGAGGATTCTGTCCAAGACTGCGTCACCAAGTCAGTCTCCTAGGGTTGAAACGATATATTCATTGTACAAACGTGTGTCAGATACTGAAGATGAAGCTATGAAAAACTTGAAGTCAGTATCTACACCGGTTCAAGAAGTTGAACAAAATAGAGTGTTTCCAGCTATTGGCAGTAGGGGAATGTGAACCACAATTTGTAAATAGACTAGTCAGAGGTTCGCATCAGAAATGTTGATGACAGCCTACGTAAATATCCTTGCTCAATAAAGATGGAATTTTTTTGAGAAATTATCTGAGAAGTTATCTATTCAAGCTAAAAAACGCGCAAGGACCTAAGTCCCAAAACATTATTACCTAAAGCTCAAGGCAAAGGCCAAAGTGTCCAGGTTCGCGAAGTATCCTTCTTAAAGGATCACTAAGAGCCCACTGTCCAAAGTTAGAAAAATTCACAAAAGACGATTTAAAACGTCTGAGGCAAGGTTTTTAAAACCCAATCGCCCAAGTGAATAACAAAAGCATAACTCGCTGCCCTAAGTGGCCTAAGACGAGCAACTCGCTGCCCTAAGCGGCCTTAGATGAACAAATAAGTGCCAAATAAAAAAGTACGATTCGTAGTCCCAAGCAACGTAAAACGAACAATTCGCTTCCCGAAGTGGTGTAAGACGAACAATTATGTACCAAAATGTAAATACGAGCTAATAAAAGATAATAACATGCGGGAAATTAAATTAGAAGTCGAATTGAACAGAAAAATGTAATTCATTAAAAAACACTTAGAAAAGTTCTAAGTGTGAAGAGTGGTGCTGGTTACAAAGGTCAACCAGCTAGCCATCTTTGAAGACAAAAAATCCCTACTAGGCTACAACTACTTAATCAAAAACACCAACAAAAAGCAAAAGAAAGCAAAGAAAACCCTAAGTCTAGGGAGCAATGGGGGCTTCAGTCGGAGGAGCGACAGTAGCATTAGTAATGGCTTCTTGACCTCAAAGGGGACCTCGCCAGCAACCTCAGCAATGACTTCTTGACCAGCGGGAGGAGAGAGAGTTGGCATATCCGTGATGTTCTCCAACCCGCTGGTGTCGATCATAATATCCCCGAGAGATTTTGCATCTGTTCGTCGGTAGGGGGAGTTGGAGGAGTTCGCTGACCTTCCTCGCCAGCAAGGACCTCGCTCGAAGTAATGACCTTGAGGTGTGCAGGGACAAAATCCAAGTCGACCCCCAGCTAGGCGAGGTCCCCAATGTCTAGCTCAGTACCCTTAGAAATTTTTGCATTGGCCATGCACTCTTTGAAGTCGGTCACCACCGCCTCCCATTCATCGTCGTTGTGGGCCCTGGCCCATTGGAAAGCTCGTAGGACTTCGGCGTAGCACTGGATGAATCCCAGCTCCAATGCCTCTGCCTTCAGAGCTGCCTGAGCCTCTGGTGAAATTGAAACATCCAGTAGGCTTCAAAGCTCGGCAACCTCATTGGCCTTGGTAGCGACCTCCTCCCTCAACTGGGAGCACTCAGTCTGAGCTCCTCTACTCAATCCACTCTCCAGCTCAATCTCCTTCCTTGACAGGGCGAGCTCCCCATCCTTGGCAGCGAGCTCGGTATCCGTAGCTTTTACAGCTGCTAAAGCATTCCTTTCGACCTGGGCGAGCTGCTGATTGATCCTGTCCAGCTTATTGAGGGCATCCTGCTCAGCCGTCAGCGACGCCGAGGCTTTCTCTTCCGCTACCGCCACCACCTTCTTGACCTTGGACAACTCCTCAGCCATCCTCAAGTAAGAGGAGTTCTTCTCCAGACGGACCTTCTCCATGTCCGACACTTGCTTAATCACCCGCTGGCCCACGAGCAGGATCCCACTAGTGTGATGCATCGCTAGCCGAATATTATCTACGGGCGATTACCCCTCAACAGTGGCGAGCTGGCAATGGGTCCAGTGCCTTGGAACCTCCCTAACGGCTCGAATGATAAGTCCATCGGGGAGATTGCGGAGAGATGAGAAGACTCAGGAACAATCATAGGAGTGGAGAACCCCGCTCCGGTTGGGATGAGCAATGCAGGCATACCTGCAAAGCTCAAAGCACTTAGATAAAAAAAAAGGAGCGTACTATACAAGATGTATTCAAAGAAAAAACCGTTACCCGACTCGGGCTGGATCCCATCCAAGGATGGTATCATCCACCTCCTGGAATCCAAATGGAGGTGGAGGAGCAGCAGGAGCAGCGGCTTGTGCAATGGACAAGGGAGCGGTGGAGTACACAAAACCACCCTGGCCTGAGCCAGAGCCACCTCGCCCACCTCCCTCAGTCTCTTCATCGCGCAAGGCGACTCTGGTCCTCTTAAGAGCTTGGGCGTCCTCCTCGCTCACCCGCGACCCATCGCCGCGCTGTAAGCCCTTCTTCGTTTGGTGAGGTGGAGGTTGAGTAGTTCACTCCGGAGTGGTGACAGGGGTGGCAGCTCGCCCACCATCTTTTCTACACTTGGCGGCCTCAGTAGTCTTAGCAACCTGAGTTTTGGCCGGAGCCTTAGGAGGAGCCTTCGGCTGAGTTCCAAAACCCCCAACATTTTCCTTTGAGGCAAACTGGGTGAACTCCGCCTTCTTATTGGCCGCCCACACCGAAGCCGACGACACTCCTTTCTTATTGGGACGAGGGGGCCCTATCTTCAGTTTGCGAACTAGCGTGTGATAGGCTTTGGGAATTTCAATCGATGGGATCACAACCGTCACACCTTGATCTGCACAAATACAAAGAGTTAAAACAAAATTAAATCAACTTAATGGAGTGGGCGAACTTCGCGAACTATGAAGAGATGCTTACCTGGAAGCTCTGGAGCCTGCGCTGTGAGATGATGAGGTGAGGTCAATACTAGGGCAGTTCGCCGGTAATGGTGCTTGCTCAGGTGTTCAATGTCTCTATCCTTGCGATTTCTTAAGCAGCACACCGTGTGAATGAATTCAAAAACCTCGAAAACATCAGAATTTGTACGGTCGTGCTTGTGATGCTTCGGAGCTGCATAAAGGAAAGAAATTAGATTAGTATCTAATTCAACACACACACACACCGAATTCATCCACCTACTGCTAGCTTCTCCATATTCCTCAGGTGAGAAAATACGCCCTCCCCGTCCGGTATAATTTATAGAAGCTCGCCAGTCTCCCCCAATAAAGAAGAATTGCTCCTTCCAGTCGCGAATCTTATTGGGTAGACTATCCAAAAACTTTTCACCGGGCCGAGCTTTCAGATAGTAGTACCCCTTGCCTTCATTGGATTGCTTGGTAACGCTGAAAACTTTGTTAATTCAGGCTTTGGTCAACCGGTTTTTATACCCCTCCAATCCAAAGACGGTGAGCATGGCCAAGAAACTACTACAGACGTTTGGGGTGAGCTGAGTAATAGCGACGTTCGTATCCATCAAGAACTGACCAATGATTGGATGCAAGGGCAATGTGAGCCTGTCATCCAATGTGTGAACATTAATGGCTGTCAGGCCCGGTGGAGGTTGATCAGCTCCCTCATTTGGATCGGGAGCGTAGAGATGGATGTCCAAAGGAATGCGGTACTTCTCGCGAAGGTGAGGGAGCACAAACTCCAAAATGATGCTCTTGACAGAGCTCGCCTTATAACTGGATTGGTTGGCGGACTCCCTTATAGCTCGCCAAGGAGTGGGAAAGCTCGCTTGGTACTTCTCCATGTACTCCACCCAGTCGAGTTCATGTTCAATGACGGTAGGGATGTTGTGTTCATGAAGCTGAGGAGGCTGGAAATTTATGGAGTTGAGATACTCCAAAGTGATCTCTTCCGTGTCCTCATCCTCGAGCTCACACACCAGTTCGCTTGCCAGGTCACCTGACTCAGCGACCTCCTCTCCACCTTCAGCAACCTCCTCATTAGTTGCCCGGGCGAACTACTCCCAGAGTTCACGAAGTTCATTATCTTCGCCACCCCTAGAGTTGGTGGCCCTCTCTTCCGAGTTTGGGCGAACCTCGCCAAATAGCTCGCCGGACCTTGGGCGAGCTATCGACATCGCTTTGGAACTGGACCCAATCACGATTGGGGTCAGTTGTGGGATGACTTCCTTATCAGTCATAGGCCTCTTTCCCGAGTTCCGGTTGGAGATAGTTAGACTTGAAGATCCAGTAGACATAGTGTTTAGTGGGGGCGAAGTTTTATGGAATGACGGAAGTACGAAATTCCCGCGGCCGGAAAACTTGAAGGCGACCGGAAATTATGGTGTTCAACAGAAAAAAGTAAGAAAAAGAGAGAAATGGGAATCTGTAAAGAAAGGATTGAAGGAAAGAAAGAATGATTCACTACCTTGAAGAATCAAACGTAAATCCAACAATGTTAAGGTCCGATCGCCTGAAAACGCTTGGGTTCCTCTGGAAACACTCTAGAAATATGAAGATGCAAAAGCGACCCCTTATTTATAGGTAAGAGACAAGACGAGGTGTAGTTTCTAGAGAGTTCAGGGACCTATGTGCAAAGAATTTGAAAGTTTGACATGATGGGCGTGGGAATTGAGGCGTGGAAAGGCGTGCACGAAGCCTCGAATTTCGCGCCATATCAGCTGTCCACCGCCTAAAGGCAGTTCGCCAGGGAGCTCGGCACCCTACATAAAGAAGTTCGTCTGCACTCGAGCTCGCCCATTGAGGCAAATCAGCTCGCCCACACATTAGAAATATCATGATGTGGACGAGCTGGGGGGCAAATATTGATAGGCGAACTAAAGCGAGGTATTAAGGAAAGATTAACAAAATAAATAACCCAAGACTAAGTAGCTCGTCGGGAGTTCGCCATGTTGGCACCATACCACGTCACCACCATTGACCCACCAACATCATGAAGGTAGAGAGACCTCGCTCACTTGATCGGGTACCAGGCCACCAACATCTGACCAAGTGAACATCATGAAGAGAGAAGAGCTCGCCCAGTATCAGAGGCTAGGACTTGATCCTACCACCATCATCACGTTCTAGGGCAACACAAGGCAAGGGAGCTCGCCAAGGAGCTCGCCCAGTCCAAAGTGAAGCCAATAGCTGTGTAGGAAGCTAGTAGTGACGTAGTAGGACAAAGCAATGTAATTAGAGTGTAATAGTAGGCATGATGACAAGTGTTAAGGACACTTGTCAGCACATTAGGCTAAACAAGCCCACTAAGTGCCACCTCATTACATGCAAACCTATAAATAGGTCCCTTTTAACATTGTTCTCTTTCTAAGCTCATAATATCAACACTACTTTCTCTCACTACTCTCTCTCTCTCTCTCTTAAAGAACTCTCTCAAGAACATTAACAAGATTATTATTTGGTAGGATTTCAGTGTAAATACAGTCATATAAACACCCAATTAGATAATTCTACTAACATAACGATTTGATCGTGGAGAAGAAGTTTAATTCTAGGGCGGGTGTGTATTTTTTAATTATATTTAGTTTTAAAGTGTAATAGTATTTATATTAAAGATATTACTGTAACTCTTATTTTGTATAATTTTTTATTTTTTATTAGAGTCATTAATGAAGAAGATAGTTGTGGTAGAGAGGGGTGACATACCGTACCATATAATGTACCGAATTTTTTGGTATACCGGATTTCGGTATACCAAAAATGCATACCGCATACCGTACCGAAAATTTCAGTACACTGTACCGTATCGATATTTCGATATATACCCCGATCTATACCGAAATACCGGTCCATACCGAAATAATTGAAGTATAATTTTAATTAAATAAAAATAAATTTAATATTAAATTACCAAAATGGTATATACCGGTATACCGAGATACCAAAATATATTTGGTATAAGTCGGTATACCGGAATATTTTCAGTATACCAATTTATACCGAAAATATTTTGGTATTTCGGTATATACCGGTATACCGAAGATTTTAAAATTATATATCGATACCGTACCAAAAATTTCGGTATGATATCATACCGTACAGAAATTTTCGATAAATTCGGTATTTTTTTGTATGATAAGTACGATATACCGGTATTTTTGGTATTTGTTCCACCCCTAGTGATAGATATTGGACTGATAACCACTTCTCAAATTATTTATAAACAATATAATCAGAAGAACATCGCATAAATATTAATATTTTTATATATTTTGTTTGAAGTTTAAAAGAACTTATATTATGTAATTAATAATATGATTCTAACTTAAAATTTATTAATTGTAAGCATTTAAGATGCAACACTTATAAGTATGTATTTTTTTCAATCACATAAATATATTTTTTATATAGAACATTAATTTTTAAACACATAAATATAGAATATTCATATTTTGTAATTGAGTTATCTATTTGATATTTATTTTAATATATTAAAGCAAATTGAGTCCATAAGGAGTCATTTTGGCTTCCATAATTAGCATTCTGACTCCATAAAGAGCATATTTAAAGATATTGATTTCGTTTATTATTCTCAATATTCAAAATAGTTTATGGATTATCACATCATTTTTTATTCTTTTGTATGAATTATTTGATATTTCCAGATAGACTTATCTATTTGATCATAGATTTTTGAATAAAATCAGAACCAAGCAAAACAAGTATAGTCAATAATTTAGTTTGCTAAAATGTAATGAACATGTGCGTTTAGATTTGATGCACGACACCAATTTTATTTATTTTATTTTATCCAAATATTGATTAGATAATTTGAAGAAAGATTTTTCAAAATTACGAGTAATAAATTGGATTTATCCGTAGTTCAATATAAGGAGATTATTCTCCTTTTGATCAGGTGATTTTTCATATTTTATTCATCAAATTATAGTATTGGTTGTTATCTAGGTAACTATTAATTCCAATAGAGTATCAATTAGAGTAATGATTTATTACATCCCTAATTTTAAAATACTATTGTTATACATATAGGGCTAAGATCACAATATCATTCTCTAAGCCTTCCAATATATATTTTCTTTCATATCTCGCTAAATTCATTTGGTTGGGTAACTATTTACGTTTTTGTAAATAATTTTTTTAATGTGCGTGTTTCTCAATTTATTTAAAAAAAATCCTCATTTTGGTTTTTTTTTTAGAAATTAAAGATTTCTATTTTCACACAAAATCTATCTTTGTCTTTTCAAAATTTATAGGTTAATTACCCACTCATTTATATTTTATATTCGATGTGTTGTAGAGAATGGAGTAAAAAAATGCCTCTATTAATAGTATTAATTCAATATATGATACTTAAACTTTAAAAGTTAAGGTCACGTTTTTACATGGTCTGTACTAATAAATC
This sequence comes from Prunella vulgaris, assembly GCA_026898435.1. NCBI lineage: Eukaryota > Viridiplantae > Streptophyta > Magnoliopsida > Lamiales > Lamiaceae > Prunella > Prunella vulgaris. The sequence continues at coordinate 165,203 of JAPKLY010000035.1, read as the reverse complement.
AGTAGAGAAAAATTACTACGAGTTTATTCTAAATTATGAGAATATAAGCAGTTTTATCCTAATAAATATATATTCATTGATTATGCTGTTGTTAAATGTAAAATACATGTTTAAACTAATATTTTCATTAATGAAATATTTGTAGGGTAGCACATTTACATGCCAATATCTTTTTTCATACTAATATTTAGAGTTGTTACTATTTGACTTGACTAAATCCCAAGTTGATTTTATTTCTTTCAATGAAATTAAAACACAGACAGAAGAAGGAGGAGGAGGAGGAGGAGGAGGAGGAGGAGATATATCTTTCGAGGTTTGATATATTAGTTCAAGATAATTTAATTTTCCTATTTGGTTATTTATTTATTTATAGGCTAGTTACGAAGTGGTACAAAAATAATGCACTATTTTCAAATAGTACAATATACAAAAAAATAACTCTATTATTTAACTTATGTTTACATTGTTATGCGAAAATTTTGTATCTATTTGAAAATAGTGCATTATTTTTGTACCAATTTGTGATTATTCCTTTATTTATTTATTTCATGTATAAGTTAATTTCCTTTAATTTTATTTTGAAGGTAACATTAAATTTGTTTTGTTCATTAGTGAAGTTGATATAGCGAATGAAAGGTTGGGTGGAAAAAATTAAGAATTTTTTTTTTGTCCAACTGACTTTTAAATTTTGATTTTAGTCCTATAACTTCACCACCTTTTCCTTTTACTCCTATAATTTTATCTATTTTTTTTTATTTTAGTTCTATAAGGATTAGATTGTAGGACCAAAACTAAAAAAAAAGTAAGCTATATGACTAAAATCAATATTTGAAAGTCAGCAAGATAAGAATAAAAAAGAGGTAAAGTTACAGTACTAAAATCAAAATTTGAATGTTAGTATAACAATTTTTTTTTAAAAATTTATCAACTATTATTTAAATTATAAAATATATATACAATTAATTTCCGTGCAACGCACGGACAAACACAACACTAGTTTAATTATAACATGGTTAGATATATCATGAATTAATTTTAATCTCTATAAGTTTGAATTTTTAGATAAGTCATAAGACAAATATTTTTTTACGGTATCCTCTAACTCATTCTACTTCCTTATTATTCCCCGAACTCTTAATACATTTTCTTTTACAACTTTTTTTTATGATACTTTTCATCCTATGATAGTTTATGAATGCTCAACTAAAGCTTATTCATTAACATGAGACGTAATGAAATGCAGCTCATATCTTGTAGTTGAAGGAACTTTTCCAAGTTTTAACAAACAAGCAAACTCAACTCCTATCCTTTTTTTTTTTCTATTACAAGCCAAAAAATTGACAACACACCTCAAAAATGGACACCACCACGCAGTAAAATCACAAGCAACCTTCATTCCACCCTGCCATTCGTATTTCATGGTTCATCCTGCAATTCAATACCACAAAAATAACACCACTTAAAAATCAAACTATTAAAAAGAATATATTTATATATATAAGTGAAATAAAAACATGCAGATTAATATAATTGAACGAGAATTTTAACCGAAAACGTTAAATATAACGTATAGAGTAATAAAATCAAAATTTTACGGGTGAACTTGGTGAAAGAGAAGTACCTGTTTGTGTGGATATTAACTGAGGAGAAGAGAAACAACAAGGAGCAAATCTTGCAGCCAAATGAAGCCTCCATGTGTGCATAATTGCAAATTCAAGATTGAGTTAAAACGATTTGTGCAACCCAATCTCTCTTGTATCGTATAATCTTATAAAAAAACCAAAATAGAAAACAAAGCCCTCAACTTGTTATACTCTAAATCAATCATCAAATCCATCAAAACAGAGCTCCCTACTGCCTAGATCCTTGTGAATTTTCCTTAGCTTCAGTTTGATCTTGATGATCCCCATTTTGCCCCCCAATCTGCTGATAAAACTGGCTAAATGCCTGAAGATTCAGCCCCCCAATTTGCCCTTCTTGGGAAAGACCAAGCTCCAAACCCGGCAACCCCACAGAACCCGGAAACTCAAACCCCTGAAACCCGACTTTGCTCCCACGGTTCGAGCTCAAGCCCGGGAAAATACCCGACCCGAATCCAGTAAAGGAAGGCCAAACCCCGACCGACCTCCCGAAAAGATCTTCAGCAATCATGGACCTGGAATACAATCCAGACGAAACAGAGCTACCCTGTTCCAAAACAGAGGTCGCCACCGCCGATATAGCCGACGCCGGAATTGTCCCAGTGCCGGTGGCCGCAATGATCGACGGCTCCGCCTGCTGCAACAGCCACTGAATCGTCTCGCCGTCGGTTTTGTGGCCGAGTTCCCGGGTCAGCTGGAAAATTCGGGCGGCACAGAGGGCGGGGATTCGGATTCTCCGCCCTCTGCCCTCGACTTTTTTGTGGCGGTCCTTGTTGGAGGTTCTCTTGGGAGCCAACTGCCTCTTTTTATCGTCGTCTTTGAGCTTCTCTAAGACCATGTTTGGGTGGGAGAAAGCTTCTTGCTCATGCTCGTGGTTGTGCTCCATGACAAGAGGCGAGAAATGGGGCCTCTTGATTGATGAAGGGGACAAGTAAAAAAGTTGTCAATAAGATTTTTTTTATTTTTTTTATTTTTAATGTTTTGCTGAGAAGGGTTATCATATCAGTGATCAGGACCCCTCCTTTTGCAAGAATATCTCCTTTTTTTTTCTTTTTGCTAAAGAAATTAATTTGGAGTCCTTTTCAATGAATCCTGCTACAGTGATTGTAATCATGGGGATGATGAATTTTCAACATTTGTGAATTTGGAAATAAGACCTTTTATGCTCGAGTGAAGAAAAAAAAAATCTAGCTTAAGAGATTATTTTGTTAGTCCTATGATTAGTTACTTCGACACTGTTTAATTCTTTACTACAGTTGGTTTAGCTCTAATTTTATACTCCTTCCACCCCACCAAAAAATAACAAAAGGAGAGTAACACACATTTTAAGAATTTAGTGATATGACTAGCATCTTTTAAGATAATTTGATAAATATACTTTATAATTCATCTGTCCACCAAATTATTTTTTATTTTTATTTGTTCACATTCACATATAAAAGTTTGAGCCGCATAACACCTTCACTTTTTTCTTATTCTATTTATCAATTCTAATATAATACTAATTTTTATTAAATTTCGTACCACTCCACCAAGAGGAAATAGTTTACTGGACGGAGGGAGTAAAAAATAAAAAATTAGTTGAATTGAGTGTAATGTAAATTTTAAAAATAATAATATTATGTGCAAATACTTAAATATTATGAAGATGAAGATATGAGGTTTATGATATTAAATAAAATTTATGTTTATAAATAATAGTGAGCAATGTTCTAAAAGTCAGCTGATTTGACCGATTAGTCGGCGACTAGTCGCTAGTTGGCTCTTGGTCGACCCGATTTATACCAAGTCGCTAAAAAAAACGTTTAGGGGTAGTAGTTGGCGCCTAGAGCCCATTAGACAGCGACTAGACACTGACTAGATAACGATTAGATCGATTAAATGCCGACTAAGTCATTCCCGATTAGGCATGTTTCTCCCTTTTAATTTTTTTAGCAAACCCTAAATAATTATAATAAAATAAAATTAAAACAACTAAAGCCTTAATTTTCTTTTGATTTTTAAATTATCACTTTATTAAAATTTGAGTTTTATGGTTGTTATCACTTATAATTTTAATATAGAAAGATGGTAATATTAATATTTTTATTATTTTATCTACATTGTATTATTAATTTATTTAGTTTTTAATTATATTTACTGTTTAAGTGCTTCCGATTAGTCATTGACTAATCCCGACTAGTCGCTCAAGTCGCTAGACCCTAGTGGTCCGACCGACTAGCGACTTTTAGAATATTGATAGTGAGACATCCTGAAAAGAAAATATTGCAAAGTATAGTGGGATGAGGGAGTAATAATCTTAGCACAAGTTTTATTTCCTTTTCCAAAAAATAATTAATAGGAAGAATCACATATAGGTCCATTTTATTAGTCTAAATTAAACATGAGGCTACTAACTTTTAAACATTATATATAGGTACAATTTACTTTTTCTTAATCACAATTACTTTTTGTTAATCCATCTGACATCCACAGTATGTGAAACTGACACGCTATAGTATGCTTGATTAGGGTCATAATTGCATCTTTTAACATCTAATTCTATATGGTTTTGATGAGATTATATTCATATTTGACCCTAATATAGTATAAATTGTGCTATTAACCCTTTGTTGGTATGAAAGTGTGCTTTATAGGTGAAAACGAGCAAAAACGAGGAATTCCCGATTATAGGAGGCCAAATGATGGGATCAGAGCTCATGGAGATGTTTATAATACTCAATCGCAGACCCTAGGAAGATCGGACGAGCCGTGGGATCGAAAATGCAAAAGTCGAAAATCGGACGTCGAGGTTGAACTACGGTCGAGCGCACCATAGCTCATGCTCGAGCACAGTGAAGAAGGTGGTCGGGCAGAATTCACTTGGACAAGTTGGTGCACCTGCGCTCGACCACCAGCATGGTACCGCTCGAGCGGCGCGTTCGAGCGCCCTCCTTCACATGCTCGAGCGCAGCCTGCGATTTGCACACCTTCGAGGGAAATTTCGTCCTTTCGCGCATTTAATGAGGTATATAATGGTCCACGCCTAAGGGGTGCTATAAATACTTCATACTTCAGATTTCTAAGAGCATTCTTGACATCATCATTCACTCTTAGATTTTTTAGAAGTTAGGGGAAGTTGCTAGTTGGGTTTATTAGATTTCTTCACACGATTTCTTCGATTACTTTTGATCTACCGTATGGATCGCCGATCCGTTTGTTCCTGCAGTCTCATCACATCAAGAGCTACATTTTGACCGATTGAATTGTATTTTCCATTGGCAGATCATTAGATAAATTTTCAAGGTAGTGTGTATCTTTACCAATTCTCTTGTAATAGGTAAGTCTTTACATTTTCTCTTTAATTTCATTGTCATGGTGAATGTAGTTAGCTTAATTGTTCATTTGTTATCCAAATTAGCCATGGGCTAATACTCTTTTGCATTGGTGTATGATTCTTATGGAGTAATATGGTGCTATTGTTGATCTTATGAATGTTATGAGATATTGGATGATTGATTCTCTATATTGATTATATGTATGAATACTTGGTATGCTTAATTAATTCTTAGGGCCATTAGGGAAGTAGCAATATATGAGAATTGAGCTCTTTTCCTTAATATTCTTGTAATTAGGCCATGCATGCTAGGTGTTTGATGAAATTCCTAGGATAATGAGAATTATTCTTAGTGAATAGGCACTATAATTGAAGTTTTAATGTGTAATTAGGGAAACCTATGCACTTTGATGAGACCTTGCCTAATTGATTATCCAATAGATCATTGCATGATTAAGTGATACAACACCATATGAAATATAGGATAGTACATTGTTAAGTACCTTGGTTTAGATTTTGATGTATGCAAAACAATATGTTTTAATAGTGTAAATTGATCTAACACTTGTGCTAAGGAAATTGGTGTTTGAAATTTATAGTTATAAGTGAAGTCTGCAGCTGTATATTTGATCACTCTACAGCCAGACATGATCCTACAGTTGTAAGGTTTCTCTACAACCGATTTTTCTTATTGACAGGACTCTACAGCTGCAAGGTTGAAGACTCTACAACTGCAAAGAACCGTTTGAAGAAGTACAAGTCAGAGATTATTTGAAGATAATGAAGACCCTTAAGCACTATTAGTGTAGCTCTCAAGCACTCACTAAAATGTACTTAAGTGGAGGATATTTTCTTAATTCTGGAGGATAATGGAGATTAGTTGTAAGACAGCCAGAATTCGGAAGAAAAAGGACAATAGTACACTCAGTAATATTCTGTGTGAAGGATGAGGACCACTTCACACATGCCAAATGGAGAGAGAGGAGCCTTATCTGGATTTCAAATTTGAATTTCCAACGGATAAGTCACACCACTCAATCTATAAATAGAAGAAGTTCTCAGAGGAAGCAATAACAGCAACCCTGAGCATACAAGCATTCTGCCTAAGCAAGTCTACAGCCAACAAACTTTCTGAGAGAGCTTTATTATTTTTATTCTTTGTGATTCATAGGATAGTCGGTTAGGATTTTCTTAGAAAGAATCACACCTTTTGTTGTTGTTCCCTCACCTATTTTATTTCTACTTAGTGTAGATATCTCTTTGTGAGGTTTTGTAAACACTTTGTGAGTTAATATTATGAGTGAATAGGGTAGTTTAATCTCTTGTTAGAATAGGAATCTGAGTGAACCTAGTTCTAAGGGGGAACTACTTATATTGATCTGAGTGATCTCATCTTAGTGAATTTGGCACCTAATTGGTGTAACAGTGGATGTATGTGGTCTTTTTATAGACACTGAACCACTATAAACTTGGTCTATTTACTTTTTTGTCATTTGAATTCTTATTCAGCATATTTAATTTCATGTTACATTCATCATTCTTTTAAAATCTGAGTGCATAAAACTTTGTGAGTTTCACAAAGAGAAACTGACTCTACAGCTGTAGACTTCTCTAAGTCACTCAGTTGTTAAGTCTGTTCATATTGTTTTTCATTAACACTCACTTATTTCTGCTGCACATTAGAGTATTCTCAATATAATTTTAATTGTGAGAACTTCTCTGATATTTTGTCTACAAGTGATCTTTTATTTTGCAAGTTTTTGAACTCTGCAGCTGTAGACTTCTTAAGTCCACAGCTATAACCTTTGTGGTCCTGTTTCTAAAAACACTTGTAGACTTATCTTTTTAAACTTGTAAGAGGCTACTGTAAGGTTCTAGAATTCCCTTTTTGAAAAAGTTTTAAAATTTGATTTTGACTCAAGGTCTATTCACCCCCCCCTCTAGACCTTGACCACTTTAAGGGACCAACAAGTGGTATCAGAGCAGTTGGCTTGCCACTGCATTGATCAGTACCTAGCTAGATCCTTTTGTTTTTTAAAAACACACCTGCATACTTGCATGGCTCCCAAGATGGTGAAATCCAAGGTTCCAATGTTCTCTGCTAAGGACTATGATGAATGGAAAATTAGAATGCAAGCACATTTGTCTGCAATCAATGATGAGATATGGTCTATCATAGAGGATGGCCCTATACCTATTGTGAAGGTCAATACTACAGCTGATCAGTCAGCTGGACTAGCTCAGATTATCCCCTAACCCAGAAGGGAATGGACTGAGGATGACAAGAGAAGGTCCAATCTTGACAATGTTGCAAAGAACACTATTTATCATTCACTTGATAAAATTGTGTTTAACAAGATCAAAAACTGTAAAACAGCAAAAGATATATGGGAAAAGTTGGAAATGATTTGTGAAGGAACTGAACAAATCAAGGAAAACAAACTCATGATAGCAGTTCAAAAGTTTGAGAACTTCAAGATGAAATCTGGTGAAACTCTTGAAAAGTTTGAGTCAAGATTCATTGAGATTCTCAATGAGCTAGACTCACTTGGTAAAGATTACTCACAAAGAGAAATGAACATGAAGGTTCTCAAAGGCTTACCTTCTGAATGGGACATGAAGGTCATTGCTATGAGAGAATCAAAGGATTTATCTAAGATGTCCACCTTTGAACTCTTTTCAGACCTGAAGGCTTATGAATTTGACATAAGTAGAAGAAAAGAACCTGACAGCAGTAAGGTTACAGCTCTAGTGGCTGACAAATCTACAGCTACAAGTTCTGATGATGAAGACTTGGCTCTTTTTATAAAGCACCTCAAGAAATTTGGCAAATGGACTAAGAAGAAGCAGTTCACACCAAAGGAAGATGGTAAGGTGAAATCTACAACACCTAACTCAACTTATTTGTGCTATAACTGCAGAAAACCAGGACATTACATCAAAGATTATCCTTACCCCAAAGCTGAGAAGTACACAGATGAAGAAAAGAGAATCAGGAAAGATAGAAAGAAAAAGTTTGACAGGGGAGAATTAGAGCACTACATTCTGAGTTTGATAAAAACCAGGAAGATTGTCCCTCTTCTTCTCAAAAGTCAACTGCAGATTTAGAAGACTCTGACTCTACATATTCAGATGAAGAAGCCCTGATCTGTCTTATGGCTAAAGATGAAGAGGTATGCTCATCATCATCAAGTTATATTACAGAAAAGGATTCTTCCAGTGACATGCTAAGTGCAATCCAAAGACTACAAGAAGAAAATGAAGATCTTAGAAGAGATAATAACATTGGAAGGGAACATGTGAAAGCTTTGTTAACTGGAGTGGAGAATGCTGAACAACAACTGCAGATTCTACAAGAACTGAAGGAATGTTACAATTGTCTGAAAAATGACAATGAAGAACTTTTTAATGAAGCAAGTTGTAGAGCTGCAGATTGTGCTGAATTGAAGGAAACAATCAGAACTCAAGAACTTATGATAGCCGATCTTGAAGAAAGCTATGCCTATTATCAAAAGAAGTTAGATTATTTTGGAAAATCATCCAAACAATTGAAGAAGATGTTATCTGAGCAAAGACACTCAAAGGATTTGACTGGAATAGGATATAATCCTTGTGTCTGGATGAAATACTTGCAAAAGTCAATTCCAAGACCTGAAAGAAAGTTCATCAAAGAAACAACCCCTGAAGAAGCTGTAAATTCAACCCTACAGCTAGAAGATGTGAAATTCTTTAATTCATTCAAAAAATTGTCACCAAGAAGACAACAAAAGATCAAGGAGATCATGGATGATACCGGGTCTTGACGACTTATTCCGGATTTGACCTATGTTTGCCAATTTTATGTCTCACGCAAGTGTACATGGTCGTCGTATACGTGGCAAGATTACCAAGTAAAAATATATCTATCTCAGGGAAACGGGGCGATGAATAGTATGGATGTTGTTTAACAAAATAGAATCTAAGAAAATAAGTAAAAAGTCTTTGGTTTCTATCTACTATGTTCGGCAAGAATCAAGAATCTAACTATCACCTTCTTGTGAAAGATAAGCAAGTGTGAGAAGCATGCATTAGTGTAATCCCCTTATGGTCACTTGGTGCGTATCTTATCCTAGCATGTAGTTTCATTGATTGATCAACTAGCCTATGGCTTCATTAGGTGTTTAGATCTCTCTAACAACACTTAAGACTCTAATTGAGAGGTCAGTACTCATAAACAATTCTCATTGACTTAAGAGCATTTAATCAAACACTTGTCATGCACAATATTCAATCAAGAACTTCTATGAACAAGTGCAATTCTCATATGTTGCTAATCCACTTAGGCTCTAAACATCCAATTGGCATCCCAAACATTTATACATATCATCAATTAAGAGAATTAACCAATCAATTTCACTAAACATGCATAGGAATAATAGAACACCAAATTACTACATAAGGATCATACATCAATGCATAAAAGGAATATGCCCATGGCTAATTGAGTGATCAAATCAACAATTAAGTACACTAGTATCATGATTAATACAAAATATAGAGAAATTACAAGAAGATTACCTATTACAATGAAATTGAAAGTCTACTCTACTACCTTGAAAATCTAACTCTTGATCCAGAATGCAAAATACAAAATCGAACCGTAGGAATGTAGCTCTTGACGAGACGAATCTAAAGATATAAACGGATGAAGAATCTAATGGCTAGATTGAACACAATTGTAGAGAGAAGTGAATGGAATTAAGAAAACCCACTAATAACTACCTAATCTCTCTCTAAAACCTCCCTATTGAAATATGGAATGAAGAAAAGTCCCTCCAAAATCTGATCCTTGGAGTATTTATAGTGCTCCTCATGCTTAGACCAAAGTGTCCTTCATTAAACGCGTGAAAGGATGAAACTACCCTTAATTGTGCTGAAAAACGAACACACACGCGAGCTACCTCTTATGACCGCGCGAGCTGCGCTGGTCACACGCCTGGTCACGCGATGGCTAAGAGCGCAAGAAGATCAAGAATGCGCGAGCTCAATGCAATGGCGCGCGAGCTGAAGCCTCCATGCGCGCGAACTGGGCAGGTCCTCGATGTCCGATTTTCAACTTTTTCATTTTTGATCCGATGGCTCGTCCGATCTTCCTAGGGTCTTTAATTGAGTATTTTAAACTTCTCCATGAGCTCGAATTTCATCATCTCAACCCCTATAGTTGGGAATTCCTCATTTTTGCTCATTTTCACCTATAAAGCACACTTTCTTGCCAACAAGAGGTCAATATCGCAAAGTATAGCATATTAGGGTCAAATATGAATATAAAGTCATCAAAACCATATAGAAATGGATGCAAAATGATGCATTATGACCCTAATCAACATACATTTTGGTAGTAGGGACTAGAGAGTAGATGGGATCGTTGATGATGACTTATTCCATCTCACCTATGATTTCGTAGTAGGGGAAGAATCTGACCTACAATATGATAATAGGGAGTAGATGGGGTCATGGTGACTTATTCCATCTGACCTATTAAAACTCCATTCTAAATCTCTTATTTATAAGAGATTAATGACTTGAGAAACAAGAAAGGAGATATTCTCATATCGGAGAATAAGGAAAAGATATTCACAAATCTTGGAGATATTATTGTATATTTTATCTCCAAAATTTTGATTTACATAATATGATACCGTTAAATTTAATAAATTTTCGGTGCTTATAGAGACTATGTTGCAATTTCACTCAAAAAAGTAGACTAGAATGTTGGTTTTTTTAATTCATATAATTCTGCAAATGTATTATTTTTATTATATGTATATATTTTCTTGATGTTACTTTTATGGTTTATTTGAAGAACTGTACAAAGATGAGTTCAGTTGAATATGCCAAATCAAATTAGGGACTGAACTTCTTTTTCAAAATAAAAAATTCAACATGAAATGCAAAATCTTACCGTGCGAACGTAGAGATTCCTATAGGGAATCTAATGGAATAAACGGATCAAAAGTCTAACAATTGGATTGAAAGTAATTGCAAAATTAAAATATAGAATTAAATTTTCACCAACTAGTAACTTCCCTATAACTTCTCTCTAATCTAAGAATTTAGAAATGGTCAAAACCTTCTTCAAAATCTGAATTGAGATAGCTTTGCAAATCACAAGGATTTCAAAAGTGTGAAAGTGGTTTTATTTCTTACTTTTATAGAAAGAAAATGATGAATGAGGAAATTTTCAAAATTTCGAGGGCCAAACAATAAATATTTAAAAGTGTGGTAACAATGGGTGCATATTTTAAGGCGACCTTTGATGTAAGTGTTACTTCGACTTGTGAGCAAAGAACAGGCCAAGGCGGTATCAACCTAGTTTGCCCGAGGCAAGCCTAGCTCGCCTATAGATGGTGTTCACACAAAAGTCAAGCTCACTCCAGTAGGTTGTGGCTCGCTAGGTCGCCTGCTCACCAAAGAGGCCATACACCAACCAATTTCAGCTTGTTCACCAAGTTCAAGGTTAAGCTGCTTGCCCTACCTCCAGTAGGAATTCCAGCTGTACGGAGGACCCCTAGTAAGGTCAATTAGGAAAATCCTTTGTAATTAGTACAAAATAGATGGCAAAGTGACAAGTGTAAGGACACTTGTCCCTTAATTAAGCTACTTAAGCTTAAATCACTCCACATCACATCATGAAAACATATATATGGGAAATTTGTACCCATTTGAGGGGATTCCAACCTCACTAATACAAGAGATACTTTTATGCTTTCTCTCTCTATATTTCTCTACATTTCTCTATATTTCTTCTTTACAAACCAAATTAAACATATGATCTTAATTATTGTTTGGAGGATTCCCAAGACTAAATTAGCCACATAATCAATGTTGTTAACTAAATCCCCCAACACTGATGTTGTGTGCTTCAATGATATTTGTAGATGTACGTCCATTGGGAGCTCTGCTAAAATTTTGGTGGTTCGTTCGCTTTACAAGTGGCTTAATTTCACTAGGAAATTCCTCGAGATGTTCCAACTACTTTCATAGGGATTGACCATTGAATTTATCTTGAAAACCCTTCCACATTTTTTTAGGAACTTTTCAAATTTGCACTTGTGCCCCCTAGCATGATATATATATATATATCCTGCAATTTTGTTAGCCATTCTCATGAGTCTGTAATTTCATCACTTCGTTTTAAAAAATAGAGTGTTTGTGTAGATAGAGTCTTCCTCTTAGAGTGAGTCTGTAGAGAATGATGGGTCCTCCTAGGTCCCTACCTTTGGTTGGGTCGTAGGTCAGAACTAATTCCCCATGGAAGTATGTGGGTCTAATGAATATGAGCTATTGGGTGGTAGGGTGGAGCTATCTCCTGATGCAGTCGAGAATGAGCTTCACATCATCACTTTCACGCCAACTATGGAGTTCCATCAGCCGGATTACCTAGAGATTTGAGCGGATTCATATAATTTCCTCCTTACTCTTCTTCAGGTTTGGGTCACATCCCCAACCAGCCCCCGACGTCCTATTTCCCTCCTTGGTGGTCTTGGTGTTGGGTTCATGGCAGATGATCTCCAACAATGGGTTTTTCCTGAGTCCTCCAACACTGTTTCGACTGTAATCCGGGACAACCTTTTTTATATCAAACGCTCCTCATGTGGTCTTAGATGGCTAACATTTTTCTTTCTTCAACTGTCACCCACATCAGTAGCCCTGATGCGTACACTATGCAGGAGCTAGAGATGATCGAAGATTATACCGCCTTTGGGCTATAGAGATAGGAAGATCTTCTTGTAATAGTTGTCAGGTTTATATAATGTACTCTCCCTGAGTGAAGCACCTTTTATAACCCTTCACTTCTGAATGAAATGGAATTTTATCATTTTCGTATTGATTTATCTTCTGAATGAGTTTCCATGCACTTTCTTATCTGAAATCCTAATTGTTTGGACATGAAAATACTGAAATTCGGAAATAACTTATTAAAAATGAACTGACTCACTTACTAAATTGTTTGACATTTCCTTTAGAAAGGATAATAATTCAGGATCAGGAAGATAATTAGCCTGTCTGACCCTTAATGAACAATAGTTTTTAAGAAAGATAATTAACTCTTTGACTATCCCGTGTAACTACTCTATTGAAGAGTTTGAGGGTTTGAGTTCAGGAAGATAATTAGTTGCGCCTGAAACTTGATCATCAAGATTATTTATTGCAAGATAATTAGCTCGCTGGATTAATCTTGAAAGAATTACCTTTAAAAGGTCTTAAGATCGAGATCAGTGAGATTATTAGCCCGCCTGAACCCTGTCGCATGAATCATGTATTTGTAAGACGATTAACTCACTTGGTTGACTCTGACGGGACTGTCTTTAACTGGAAAGGTTTTTTGATTCAAGATTTAGGGAGATAATTAGATGCATCTGATCCTGATAGTGGAAGCATTTTTAAGCGAGATAATTAGCTCGTGGATGACTTAATGATATTCTTGCCTTCAAAACTCGATGGCTCTTTAGGATGCTGGGACATTCGTTTATCCTGAACAGATGAAGCGGCAGTCCTTGAGCTTGAGAACTCAAAGCGATGGCCTTGAGGCCTGCTAATATTTTATCAGGAAATAATAATGAAGTTCTTTTTTATTCACTACTAGTACAATATTATTTTTCTCGAAATTACATGCCCTTTTAGGGGATTCAACTATCCTACTGAAAATACTTTTTAAGGTAAGATGCATTCAAAGGGTACTGGTTTGGTGTCCCGTCGCGAAGTTCAAGTTCATATGCCCCATTGGGCAGGCATCTTGCCACCTTGAAGCGTCTTTCCCAGTTGGGACCAAAAACTTATTTGGATGTCTCATTTATCTTTTTCAGGACTAGATCTCCCTCATTGAATTTCATGAGCCTAACCTTGGAGTTTAAGTGCCTTTCAGACTGTTTCTTAAAGATTGCATTTTTATGCACTGACTTTAACCTACGTTTTTCGTCAGGTCCAAACCAATCTCAGGGCCAAATCATTTTTGTCACTGAAGACTTGGGAAGTTCTGTGACTTGGGATCGCCACCTCTGATGGGATGACATCTTCGATTCCAAATGCTAAAGCGAATGTAGTTTCTCTAGTTGAGTTTCTACCCATTGTACGGTAGGCTCATAGAATGTCAGACAGTTCTGATGCCCATTTAATTTTCCGTTCTCCAGCTTAGCCTTCAGGATTTTCTTGATGATTTTATTGGCTGCTACCACCTAACCATTAGACTGGGGTGATAAGGAGTTGAAAATGATTTTCTGTTCTCAGAGATGATGGCTTGCGGGAGCCCAAACCTGCATATCAGGTTTTTCTAGATGAACTTGATCACTTGAACCTGGTCGATATTTAGTGGGGGGCTCTACCTCTGCCCACTTAGTGAAATAATCAACCGCCACAATGGTGAACTTATTCCTCCCTGAGCTGTAGATAGAGGGCCAACAAGATTGATGCCCCACTGAGCGAATGACCAAGGACTGAACATTGATGTGAGGAGTTCAGAGGTCTACAGGGTGTTTGGACCATGCACCTAACACTGATGTCATGCTTTGGCATAGGCAATGATGTCCTTCTTGAGGGTTGGCCAAAAGTATCCCTGGCGTATGAACTTATGTGCGAGGGATCGTCCCCCGACATGGTTTACCAAAACTCCTTCATGTATCTCAGCTAAGAATTTTCTGCCCTGTTCAGGGGTGAAATATTTTAGTAAAGGCATGTTGAAACCTCATTTGTACAATTGATGAATTAATAACATAAATTGTGATGCCCACATTTCAATTCATCATGCCTCCGTCCCATCCCGAGGGAGGGTGTTCTTTAGGTATGCTAGGATGGGAGTCATCCACTTGTTTTCTTGCTCAGCCAGAGATGCCACCAATTGTTTGCTGATGGATTACTCAGGGAGCATATTTAACATGATGTGGGTGAAGTTGGCTACCCCTTCTGCGGATGACAAATTTGAAAGGGTGTCTGCCTATGGGTTATGTTCGAGGTGTATTTGCTCACCGAACACCTGCTCGAACTTCTCGCATAAGTGTTTGCCAAAATCGAGAGCTTTCACGCAAGTGTACGTGGACGTAGTATATTTGGCAAGTTGCCCAAGTAATAAAATATCGAACACAGGGAAACGATGCGATATAAAGCAAGCATTGAATGTTTACAAAGGTTACTAGTTAGGAAAATAAGAAAAAGGTCTTGAATTCTATCTACTTCAACAAAGCAAAGTAAGTCTAACTATCACCTTATAAAGATGAGCAAGTGAGTGATGTGTGTGCATTGGAGTAATCCTACTATGGTTCACCTAGTATCCTATCCATCCTAGCATTCATAAGGATTCTTGATGTCTTAATCAAGCTACAACTCTAACTAGTGTCTAGATCTCTCAAACAACACAAGTTAAAGGGCTCTATCAAGTGTCTAGATCTCTCTAACAACACCCAATACTCTATTTGAGAGGTCTTATCTCCTAAGCAATTCTCATTGATATAAGAGCATTAATACAAACACTTGGCATGCACAACATTCAATCAAGAACTTCTATGAATCAGCTCAATTCTCATGTCACTACAAGAAAAATGATGTTTTACAACACCAGAAAGACAACAATTTTCCTAAAAACTGTTGTCTAAAGTTAAAAATATGTTGCGTAAAGTATAACCGTTGTCTTTTATTGATGGAATATGATGTTAGACAACGGTTTTGGTGAACCATTGTCTAATCTCAAAAAGCGGCGTTGTAAAAAGGTACTTTATTACACGGTTTTTGACCCGTTGTATATTTATGTTGTATATCTGTGTTTTTAAGAAAAATTGTTGAAAGACAACAGTTATCAAACCGTTGTCTATACTACAAAGGCGGCGTTGTTAAAGATTATGTTAATACAATGGTTTTTGAACCGTTGTATATTCGTGTTGTATATCTTTGTTTTCAAGAAAAATTAATGAAAGACAACGGTAATCAAACCGTTGTCTATTCGCAAAAGACGGCGTTGTAAAAAATTATGTTATTACAACAGTTTTTGAACCGTTGTATATATACATTGTATATCAATGTTTTTTAGGAATAAATTATTGAAAGACAACGAGTATGCAACCGTTGTATATCACTATAATAGCGGCGTTGTAAAATGTTTTATATTTTCATCAAATGGTGTTGTATAAAATTATATACTATAATATATGGTGAACCATAGTAGGATTACTCCAATGCACACACATCACTTAAAAAAATACACACTCTAAAGAATTTATTTTTTACTTAATCTATTACTCAATTTTTTTTTTATACTTTAAAAAAATAATGCTCTAAAGAATTAAAGTAATAAAATTTCTTAGCCAAATTTTTTTGGTACTTAAAAAATAATAATGCTTTAAGGAATTGAACCCATGACCTCTTCAATGGAATAATGTATAATTACATATAATATAATAATAATAAAATAAATCTATAACACTTAGTTAAAAAAAAAAAAATATATATATTTATAATGAAATATTGAACAAGATATACCACTTGCCCAAATGGCAAGACACTCATTCACATATACGAGAGGTCACGGGTTCAAACCCCCTCTCACGCAAAGGGAGGCTGATATTCGCACGGGTCGGACCCGGATTGGTTCAATCCGCAAAATTATATATATTTTTTATTTCACAAAGACAACGGCTCACGACCGTTGTCTATAGTCACAAATAAGGATATGCACATGCTACAACAACATATTTTATATGTATAGACAACAATTAATAACCGTTGTAGTAACAATGAAAAGACAACGGTCCATTAACTGTTGTCTAAACTTGATACCTACTACAACAGGAGCTTCTACAACGACATTTGTTATAGATAGACAACGGGTTTCCACTGTTGTCGTATCCATTTTTTCTTGTAGTGTGTGTTGCTAACCCACTTAGGCTCTAAACATCCAATTGAACATACCAAGTATTCAAACAATTCATCAAATAAGAGAATTAAGCCATTAAGATTACTTAATCATGCATAGGATTAATAGAACACTAAATTACACTATAATGATCATACACCAATGCAACAAGAGATTAGCTCATGACTAATTTGGTATCCAAAACAACAATTAAGAATCTAAACATCATTATTAAGAACTAAAACAAGAGAATTGAATGAAAACTTACCAAATGTAGATGAATGGAAATAAAAGCTACAAACCTCCAAATGCTAAGTCTTGATCCGCAACTAAAAAATATAAACCAAACCGTAGAAATGTAGGAAATTCAATTGAGATTACAATACAAAAATGGATTAAAGATCTAATGGCTAGATTAAAAGTAATTGAAGAGATAAGTATGAGATTATCTAAGGACCCACTAAGAAACTACATAATCTCTCTATAAAACTACCTAATGAATCTAAGACTAATTGGGAGAATGAGAGAGTGCTTGAAAATCTGATCCTTGAGGTATTTATAGTGCCCACAATGCTTAGACCAAAGTGCTCTTCATTAAACGCGCAAAAGGACGAAGATACCCTTAATGATGCAGAAACACACCCAGCTCGCGTGCTACGAAGATGCAGGTTGTGTGCCACGAAGAAGCAGGTCGCGCTTTGGTTCTGGATCACGCGCTTGAGCCTCGCGCGACAAAGTTAGCTCGCGCGCCTCCAAGCTTCTAGTCGCGCGCGCAGGCAGTTTTTTCGGGCAAACTTGTTTTCTTCATATCTTGAGCTCTAGAACTTCGATTGACTCAATTCTTTTTGCGTTGCGACCCTTTCTTCAAGATCTTTCACATGGTATATTATTTGCACAATTTGAATTGATTTAATAAATCTGAAATTTATCAAACTTGCTCGTCTCTTCACCTTTTTGCTTTATTTTTCATATAAACAAAACTTTCTTTCCAAAAAGGGATCAATAGCACAAAGTATAGCATTTAGGGTCAATAATGAACATAAACTCATCAAAACCATATCAAAATGGATTTAAAATGATGCAATTATGACCCTAATCACACCCCCAAACTAGATTATTGCACGACCTCGGGCAATGAAGCGATAAGATAGGGGAATAATTGTATCAATGAAGCATCTAGCACACAATCAAATGCCATGAGCATATCACTTAATATCATGCAATCTATCAATGTAGTGTCATCTAATCAACCATCTACATAAACATCAATGCGCACAAGATCAAATCAATGAGTCAAGATCCTCACTAGAAAGTGTATCACTCAAACTCTCAAGTATTTGAAGCTCACTCATCGTCACACATAGTACATCCACAACCATAGGCTTGATAAAAGTCTCCAATTCTCCACCACTTGTCAAGTAACTCATCATCAAATCAAAGAGGACTTTTTATTTGGTTGTAGTGTTGGCTCTTTGGTAAGGGTGGAATATTTTTGGATAGAAATGACTAGCAAACTAGTGGAGCAAGAGGTAAGAGGTACCTAACTAGAATATCTCTACTCTTCACAAGATAAGTTGCAAGTGATCAAGTTGCAACAACATTCAATCAACATAACAATTCTTTTCACACTTCTTCCTTTCAAGCTTTTTTCCACTTATTTTCTTTTGTAATTTTGCATCACATCACCAACACATTAGGCAGATAAGCTCTTCTTCACATTTTTTTATTTAACACAACTTTCATTATTTTCACATCTTCATCTTTTGCTTCTTTCACTTTTCTTCGCCATCTCACCCACAAACTTTCTTTTAAAGTACATGTAACCCTCTTATCTTCATGAAAGCTCCACTAGTTATAGGGAAAATAACTCAAAATGAAGGATAATTAAGCTACAATCATAGGTTGTCAAAGAAAAGGACAAAGGCACAAAATGGCTAACTATGGAATCAATGTCATTGTATGGATAATTTGGCTAAGTGACTCATATAAAATCAAAGATGGCCTCAAATCATTTTTGACAACTCATTACAAAATGTGATCTCAAACAAGACTCAAATCAAGTTCTAGAGTGAAAATGCACCATGTGGATCTCACATCAAAGAAATGTCATCCGTTCAAGATTGAAACGGGCACAAAAGGCTCAAACCTCACAGGTTAAGGTGATCAAGACTCATATCATATCAAACATGTACATATCATTCATGTATCAAGCATCAAAGAATCAACTACACTATAGACAAAAAATGAATTAAGCAATCTATACACTACACTTAATATGCACTATCAACATCATTAACACAACAATAAGCATAACTCATGCAACACTACCCTAAGCTAGCAACAATGTGGCATCTATATCAAGCAAAAACGAATCATCCACCAAAGCACAAGGTCCAAACATCATAGAACACTAAGAAACTACGTAAGCATAGCATTGCAAATGAGATTTGAAAAACGAACACACCCCCAAACTTTTTTAGATTATTAATCTTAAAAGTTTGGCAAAAGTGATGAAAAGATCATTTACAAAGCTCAATCAAATCAAAATACTCAAGAATCAACAATCAAATGCAAGGACAAATCCTAAACAAACCACAATCTAACAAACAAAAACTAGGAATGGAAGCAAGTATACAAGCATAAGTAAGAAGGGAGTATAGAAAGAATACCTATGGAAGGAAGTGAAGAGTAGAAATGCAGAGCTTGAGTTCCAAGAATTTCCTCATCCTGTTCTTGAGTATTTTAGAGATAGTGTGTGCAAGAATGTAGTGTGGAATGTGTGTGTTTGTGTATGGAATACGCTATATATAGGTAGTGTGAAAAAGGTGAGTCAAAAAAAGAAAAATGATCAACTTACCTAAAGTCCGAACCGGTGCTCGATCATAGGCAGCTGGGTGCTCGGACATGCTTGGTCCGGTGCTCGATCATGGTGTGTCCAAGCGCCACAAATCCGGGTGTCCAGGTAAATTTCACTCGGTTATGTGTTGATGGGCGCTCGAGCATAAGCTGTGGCAAGCTCGATCGTTACCCATTTTTCACACCTCCAAATCTTGACTTTTCTACACCAATTTATGCATTTCTAATCCACAACAAACATCATAAATCATTGCAAATATCAAATATAAAGAACGATCACACCCCCCCAAACTTTTTCGGATTGTAAATCCTAAAAGTTTGGAAAAGAGTGATGAATATTGAATTTGCAAGCATCTAAACACAAAACAAATTATCATCAAACACACTCAATCCAACACATCTCCTATCAATCTTAATGTAAACTCCCCCAAACTATTCTTTCTTCAAATCCCTATCAAACAAAAACTAGCAAGCAAAGTATCTAACTACAAAGCAATCAACAAAACAAGCAACAATTTTTTAAGTATGGGTTGCCTCCCATCTAGCGCTTGGATTTAACATCCCCTAGCCGAACGATACCAATGTTATCGAAATGGCCAAGGATATTTGTCATCCTTGCCATCAAACTCTAACCTCAAAGCTTCATAATCATGGAAATATGTAGGATTTCTACCATATACACCCACTTTCCTTTTCAATTTGAACTTATAAGCACATGCATTTTCTTCCTCATTTCTCCTCAACCATATCCACCCCCATCTCCTACTATAAAAAAAATATTTAAGAGGATCCTCAATTCAATCTTATAATCAATTATATCAAGAGGTATAATGAACTCACAATAAACAACATCATCAATTAAAGCAAAAGTAGAAGAGTCTAAGGGTTTAGAAATGCTTATTTCTCCTTGAATCTCATCTTCCACTTCATTTTGTTGTTATTCCATGATGCTCATGTCCATGAGTGGACCTTCATCTACCTCTTATTAGTCTTCCTCTTTTTCTCCTCTTGAATCATCTCTTTCCTTTTCCTCCTCTTCTTTTTTCTTCACCTCCTTCTCCTCCTCTTCTTGATTCCTATCAATGCATACACAAGAAGTATCATATTCATTATCATCATAAAGAGGATTAATATCATACTCAATGTAATCATAAAAAAAATTAGTAAAACTCTTAGGATTAGAAGTTTCTTGAACACAAGGATCTTTGATATCCTCAAACTCATCATCACCATAAAGAGCATTCATAACAAAATCAAAGGAATCATAAAAATCATTGTCTTCATCATGACCATCACAATCATCCTCTTCATCATTCTCTTCCCCTTCATCTTCATCTTCATCTTCTTCAGTCTCATTATTTTCATCTTCCTCCTCTTCATTTTCACTCTCTTCTCTTTTCTCTTCTAGTCCATCCTTCTCTTCTTCTTGATCCCTAATAAATTCAACATGAGAAATATTATATGCAACATCATCAATAAGAAGAGTAATATCATAATCAATGGAATCATGAAGAGGACTAGTAGAAATCGTAATATTGGACAATTCTCTAAAAGAAAGAGCTTTGATCTTCTCATGATCATCATCTTCTTCATTTTCCACATTCCCTTCTTCCCCCATACTTTCCATTTCCCTTTCTTGCTCTTCACCTAATGAAATATTAACTCCATCATTACGCCCATCTTCCTCCTCCACCTTCTCATCACAAACCACGTAGACTTGTTGGGTCAATTGTCCCAATTGGAACTCTAAGTTCTTAATTTGATGACAATAGGAGTTGCAAACTTCCAAAAACGTTTTATTTGTCTCCTCTAAGTTCCTTGCTTCCTCCCTTCTAATCTCTTCGAATTGCTTGACAACATAGGTTAAGGTATCATTATCATGGCTTGGAGGAGCTTCTTCTTGATTAAAGGGCATAGGAGGAGATGGAGTGTAGGAGTATGTGTCTCTATAAATTTCCATTCTTATCTCTTCAATTTTCTTGACAATTTGAGCTAGAGTGTCTTCCACATAGCTTAAAGAAGTGTCTTCTTGACTATAAGACATAGGAGGGTATGGAGTATAAGGGTATATATCTTGGTAAGGATCATAGTGAGAGTAGGAGTCTTGATAAGAATATGAGTTAGAAGGATAAGGATATTCCTGTGGAGGTGGTAGTTGATATGGGTAAGGTTGATATGTATTGGAATTAGGAGGATATATGTATTATGGAGAATACGAGTAATGGTTGTATCCGTCCATCTTCAATTGAGTTCACTCCTACAAAAATAAGCAAAATTCAACACTCACAAAGAATAATTAAAGACAAACAAAGAAACAAAGTAAAACAAAATAAACATCAATCCCAACTCAACAAAGTGATCATTTCCCCGACAACGGCACCAAAAATTTGTTTGCCAAAATCGAGAGCTTTCACGCAAGTGTACATGGATGTTGTATATTCGGCAAGTTGACCAAGTAATAAAATATCAAACACAGGGAAACGATGCGATATAAAGCAAGAATTGAATGTTTACAAAGGTTACTAGTTAGGAAAACAAGAAAAAGCTCTTGAATTATATCTAATTCAACAAAGCAAAGTAAGTCTAACTATCACCTTATAAAGATGAGCAAGTGAGTGATGTGTGTGCATTGGAGTAATCCTACTATGGTTCACCTAGTATCATATTCATCCTAGAATTCATAAGGATTCTTGATGTCTTAATCAAGCTATAACTCTAACTAGTGTCAAGATCTCTCTAACAACACAAGCTAAAGGGCTCTATCAAGTGTCTAAATTTCTCTAACAACACTCAATACTCTATTTGAGAGGTCTTATCTCCTAAGCAATTCTCATTGACATAAAAGCATTAATACAAACACTTGGCATGCACAACATTTAATCAAGAACTTCTATGAATCAACTTAATTCTCATGTGTTGCTAACCCACTTAGGCTCTAAACATTCAATTGAACATACCAAGTATTCAAACAATTCATCAAATAAGAGAATTAATCCATCAAGATTGCTTAATCATGCATAGGATTAATAGAACACTAAATTACACTATAATGATCATACACCAATGCAACAAGAGATTAGCCCATAGCTAATTTGGTATCCAAAACAACAATTAAGAATCTAAACATCATTATTAAGAACTAAAACAAGAGAATTGAATGAAAACTTACCGAATGTAGATGAATGGAAATAAAAGCTACAAACCTCCAAATGCTAAGTCTTGATCCGCAACTCAAAAATATAAACTGAACCGTAAAAATTTAGAAAATTCAATGGAGATTACAATACAAAAAACGGATTAAAGATCTAATGTCTAGATTAAAAGTAATTGAAGAGAGAAGCATGAGATTATCTAAGAACACACTAAGAAACTACCTAATGAATCTAAGACTAATTAGGAGAATGAGAAAATAATGAGAGAGTGCTTCAAAATCTGATCTGTGAGGTATTTATAGTGTCCACAATGCTTAGACTAAAGTGATTTTCATTAAACGCGCAAAAGGACGAAGATACCCTTAATAATGCAGAAAAACGCCCAGCTCGCATGGCTAGAAGAAGCAGGTCGCGTGCCACGAAGAAGCAGGTCGCGCGCTTGAGCCTCGTGCAACCAGGCGCGCGACCAAGCCAGCTCGCGCGCCTCCAAGCTTTTGGTCGCGCGAGCAGGCTATTTTTTCGGACAAACTTGTTTTCTTCATATCTTGAGCTCTAGAACTCCGATTGACTCGATTCTTTTTTCGTTGCGACCCTCTCTTCAAGATCTTTCACATGTTATATCATTTGCACCATTAGGATTGATTTAATAAATAAAAAATTTATCAAACTTGCTCGCCTCTTCACCTCTTTGCTTCATTTTTCCTATAAACAAAACTTTCGTGCCAAAAAGGGGTCAATAGCACAAACTATAGCATATTAGGGTCAATAATGAACATAAACTCATCAAAACCATATCAAAACGGATGCAAAATTATGCAATTATGATTCTAATCAATAGGCTAATGACTAGGTCTTGATATTTAGCTAACTGCTTATCCCTCGCCTTATATATGTCTTTCAATTGATTCACCACTAATTAGGAATCCATGAAGATGTGAAAGTGCCAGACCCCAATGGTTGCTGGCCTTCCGTCTGATCGAGGACTACACTCAGGGTTATCTCTAATGCGGCGAGATATAGGTATAATTTATCACCTAGCACTGGTTTGACAAGATTTGAGGGTTAGCCATGTATTCTTTCTGGCAACAGAAGGCTTCTTAACTCTCGCTGTTCCATGAGAACTTATTCTTTTTAATAGTGTTGAAGAACGGCCTACTCTTATCTCCCAGTCTCGATATGACTCTGTTCAGGTATGCCAAGCATCCTATCAGGCGCTGCACTTGTTTTATATTTCATAGTTCAGCGAGATCAAGAATTGCTTTGATTTTGTCATAATTGGCTTCAATCCTTCGCTGACTGACAAAGCTTCACAAGAATTTTCTTACTTATCCCTGAAATGACACTTCTCAGCGAGGTCTCTCAGGTGGTCTTCTCTCCTCACACTTTTTATGATGATGTCATCTATATAGACTTCCACTGTCTTTTCGATCTAATTTGAGAAAATCTTGTTTACCAGACATTGCTACATTCCCCCTGTGTTTTAGTGAGGAAGGTCGTGTCTTTTACATCTTTCTCTGGCATTGGGATCTGTTGGTATCCTGCGAATGCATTCATGAAGGACATCATTTCGTGCCCCGCAGTGTTATCCACTAAGTGGTCAATATGGGGCATTGAAGATTGTGATCCTTTGTGCATGCATTGTTCAGGTCAGTGAAATTAATGCACAACTTCCAAGTTCTGTTGATTTTCTTGACTAATACAGCGTTAGAGGACCATTGGGGCTCATCCTTTACTTACTTGATAAATTTTTTATCCAAGAGCTTACTGGCCTCTCCAGCCAAGGCCACATGTTGTTGGTCCCAAAACGAGTATAATCAGTGTATGGGGGGGGGGAATACACTGATGTCAGATTTTTCTGAATATTCAGAAAAATGCTCTTACACTCTCAGTCTGGAAGATCCTGAAGTTACTTAGTAAACTGAAGGTCCACAGGGGCAGCAGGGACAATTCAGTAGTGAGTCAAATAAGCTGAGTGTGAGTGATGTGATCAGAAGCTCAGTAGAGATAACAAACCTACTGACTGCTCAGAAGCAAGTCAGTTGGACTACTATCTCAGTAAGCTAGAGTACGTGCAGAATGTGAGCCTTTAGTGTCTACTCGTTTTAGTTTCTGAAAATGTTTTCTCTGAGTTGCTTAGTAAATGGTGGTTAAGGCTGGTGCACAGTATTCAGATTCAGGATGATTGATTCAGCCTGAATATTAAAACAATGCAATATGTTCAGTTTAATATGAATGACCATTATGATCCTGAACACGAAAGTAAATCAGCACACAAGGGTCTTTTTAACGTGGTTCGGAGATAACCAACTCCTACGTCCACGGCCTGATTTAACAGGAAGCTATCCTCAAAACCCTGAGGATAGGTACTTGGGTTTTACGTGCCAAGGGACACGAGTATCCAACTTCCTCTCCTAGGAACTGACCCCTGAGTGGTTTTACAAGTCCCAGTCCTTCTAACCAACCAATCTCACACCCTGAGTGGTTTGGTATTCTTGGTTTCCAACTAAGACAGCTCTAGCAATACAAAACAATGCTAAATATTAAAGCTATCGATCTAAGCAAATACAGAGTGAATCCTACTACAACACTAGGGAAATTTAATTGCAGAGTGTTGTTCAAAGTATGCTTTGAGTGCTTGGATTCTAGAGAGCATTCACTTGGAAATTTCCCGTTAGCCTTGAATGGGTGCAAGGCTCTCCATATTTATAGGCAAGATTCAAAATAGATCCGTTGGAGGAGATCTACCCAAATCTTTCCTATTTTAGGGTGGTTGTAGGATAGATGTACTGTTGACCTAATCACCATGCTTAATCTGGCAATTTTGTCCTGCCGCCTGCAACTTTGAGACGCATTAAATGCCGCATTAACTGCTGCGCAAACTCCGTACATGCGTGTCACAAGATCATTGGCTCTCCGTACAAACGGCTAGTTGACCATTTGACACTTGTCCTTGCTCGTACATTCAATACTCTGAGTCTCTTGTTAATTACTCAGCCTAAATGTTTGTCTTTATCGGAGTCTTACTGACATTCTCTTAGTCTCTTTGTCCCATAGCATAAATGACCTTTTGCTTTGGACTTACATGATTCAGGTAAACTGAACCAAGGCCTAAGTCAGGTCTTAAGGGCATTCAGCTCAGCCTGATAGGTTATTCAGCCCAGTATGTGTAACCTTTCTGCTTTGGACTTACATGAGTCAGATAAATTAACTTAAGGCCTAAGTCAGGTCTTACGAGCATTCAGCTCGGCCTGATAGGTTACACTTACTCTTCACTGACTAAGTTCTGTCCTGAGCATGCTTAGTGTACTCAGTAGAAACATCAGTCAATGGTGTTCTGGAAGGTCTTCAGGATGGATCTTCAGACTTCGGTCTTCAGCTTCAGTTCAGGCAATCTTCAGTAAGACTGACTCTGACCTTCTTCAGGGCGAGTTGCACTTCAGACTTCAGTAAATTGGGTCGACTCCAATCTCCTTCAGTGTTCAACACGTTCCCCCTGAACTGAATCCCTAACCTGACTATCCTGAACTAGATTATCCTGAACAACTATACTTAGGCAAATTCATCAGGGGTTTTGGGATCTAATCAAAATATTCAGATTGTCCCAACAATTTCCCCCTTTATAATGATGCCAAAACCCTTAAGCAAATTCCTATTCATCTATACAATCAACTGACTTAGTCAGTGAAATAAGTTCAGTACCTTCTGACAAACTAGGCACTTAGTCTATAAGATGAAAACAGGAATGGGTTAGTACAGTTCTTGATAAGTATACTGAAAAGTAAATTCAGGAGTCAACAAGAAGTTGTACTTAGGAAACATTAAATAACTTCATTGATAAATTTGAAAGTACATGCATCCTGAAGCTATTATAAAAATTTCCTGAACAACTAACTCCTGATATCTATTCTTCGTCCTTATCCCAAGCATCCTGAGGAATCTCATACATCTCCAAGACTCGGTTCAGGATCTGCTTCATCCTGTTTCGATCACCAACTGCACCGGCAACGCATCCTACCCTGACGACTTCTTCAGAAATTACCTTCCGGTCCAGTTGGTTGGAGTTCCTGAAGAGTGGAGGAGGATACTTGATGAATTCCGGAGGAGCGATTTCTACACCTTCAGTGTCAGCATATCTGATAATCTCAGCCCAAAAATCAGGATGCTCCTGTGCCATCCAGTGATGGAGTATGACGTCTTTATCTTCAGTTAGATCATCCCACAACCCCACCACATAGAATAGATAGGCCCATCTATTCCGGATCGGAATCCAAACCTCCAACATCTCAACCGGAATGAAATCCTCTACGAACTGAACTGGAGGAGGACCCTGACCAGGATTTACCACCATCTTCCTCTGAGTCTTCTTTTGACATCCAGAAGGAACTGACTTCTTCTTCTGAACCTGCGAAGTCAGGTACTCGTTGGACTCTTTCAGCCTATGGATCTGACTGAGCAGCGATAACTCCTTCAACTTCGCCTGCTTCTCCGACTCAGTCAGTACCAGTTTCTTCTTCAGAGTGGTTGATCCGGGGTGCATACCTTCCTCCATCTCAGCAAAAAGTGGAGCCAGCGCAGGATCCTCAGAGGACTACTTCAACCTCTTTGGATCAGGCTCTTCAGGTTCAGAGACTTGGGCTTCAGTGGCAGCTACTGATCGAGTTCTCTTTTTGTCCTGAAGTCTCAGTTCAGGGGGGAAGATCTTCTTCTTTCCTTTGCCAATTTGCTTCTTTCCTTCCCCCTTTTTGGCATCATCGTTGTTGATTTTGGTAACCACCTCCTCAACTGATTCAGCCAAATGGCGAATTGATCGCCCAATTCCTGTTGCTTGCCCTGAATGCGGCCAATCTGATTCGACATTCCTCTCAGATCGCTACTGAGCCTAGATACAGCCTGATTATGCTCCAGCTTTAATCTGCCCTCAAAATCTCCCAACCTGGAGTCAAGGGCCTGCATGAACTCTTCCTTCTCTTGCTCTGACATTTCACTCAACAGTTCAGCCTTGAGTTCCCCCTTGAGCTGAGCTAATTTCTCATCAACAAGCTGATTAACCCTCTCCTCTAACAAGGTGCTAAATCTTGCATCCTGCTTAGATAGGTTATCAGCTGTCATCTTCTGGCAGGCTTCAAGGGTTTCTGAGGTTTGTACAACAACTGCTGTGATCTCAGTGCCAACAAACACTCTAAGGCTGGCCATCGCTTCACGCCATTCTGCATCCAAGGCGGATTGTCCTTGCTCTAGCAAAGTCACCTTTTTGCTGATGAGAGTAGTATTGTCACTGACTCTCCTTGTCTTGCCCTAAACAACACTTACCCGTCTGTGAAGATTGGCAAGTGCTCTTTATTTATCTGACATCCGACTGGTCTTGGCTTGGATCATAACTATTGGACCTTCTCCTGAAGCCTCAGCAGTCCCGGGTCCCTGGAGTACTTCATCGGCCGGTGCACTGACCCCTTCAGTGCCACCTTGCTGAACAGCATTAGCAATCACAATCTCCTTTCCCTTCGCTACTTCCTCCGACTGAACATCCGGAACTCTCGCTAGTTCCATCCCAACTTCCTCTTGCTCGGGCTCAGTGGGTGATGCCTCAGGATAAATCCTTCGGACTGTCTTGATGAAATCAGACATTTGAATTAGATGGTTTAGAGAATTTACCTGAAAGTGGTCAAACAAGGCTGCTTCATCATCAGCCAGCGTGTTTACACCTTTCACCTTGGTCAGCTCGTCAAGTTCAGGCCAGGTGGTTGTCCTGATTGTTGCATAAGTGCGGAGCTGCACCACCGCCTCCTTCTGATCTTCAGAGAAATCAAGGAACTTCCGATCCACCACGTCAGCTGCCCTACCCCTTGCCACGACCTCAAAGTCAGGTAGTAGATTCTCATCAGGCGCGGGGAAAGGCCATGGTGCCTCAACTTCCACTACCTCTATCCTTACTGACTCGACTTCAGCCTCCTCTCCTTCCTCCTTCCTACCTTCATTGCATTTACTGCTTTTGCTAATGTCAGCAGCAATTAGAGCCCCTAAAGATTTGCTTGCCTGAGCCTTGACTTCTCCAGTCGTGCTCGCCTGGGCCTTGATTTCTTCTTTGCACCTGCAACACCGGAATAAGTTCTGAAGAGATCAATCTTTGTTGGAATCTCGAGAGATTGAGCCTGATCAATATCTTCGAGAGCCAACATCTCTAAAATCAGAGAGATCTTCGTGCCAAAGTGCATCTTGGCATCAAACGTTGCCTGACCCTCTGTCGAATATTTGATCTTACTCTTCTCAGCCACCATTAACTGAAGGAAGTATTCCTCCCAGTTGAATCTTTGCACATCTGCATCCTTGATTGCCATCATGGTATACAACTTTGGCCTTGAGATCTGCTCTAGCCTTCTAGCAATCCCCATCACTCCCTGACTAGTCAGGTCGAAGAAGTGACGGTTGGTAGTCCTCAGAAAGGACTTGTTCAACCCTGACTTCAGAACGACATCTCCATCACAGAGAGACTGGAGATAATCCCTCTCATCACCAATTCCATAGTCAACCGGGCTGCGTCCAGAGTCAGGCAGTTTGAAGACTTCCTTAATCTTCTGCCTGATGTTGATGGTGACCCAATCCCTCACCATCTTATCCTCACCATCCTTCCTCTTCACACAAGAGGTCAAGGGAATGCAAGATTCCCATTCTTGGGTGTCCTTGTTCTGCGCCATCTTCAAGTAGAAACCAGCAACAAGTCGAGGGTGGAGTTTCTTGGGCTTCGCTGTGATGAATTGTAGAAGCCCTGCATTCATGAACAAATCCTTCACAGGCTGAATGTC
Organism: Prunella vulgaris; assembly: GCA_026898435.1. Lineage (NCBI taxonomy): Eukaryota > Viridiplantae > Streptophyta > Magnoliopsida > Lamiales > Lamiaceae > Prunella > Prunella vulgaris. Next base: position 135,561 of record JAPKLY010000035.1, on the reverse strand, counting down.
TGGGTGATTGGAAGAAAAATCACCATAAGGTTCCCAATGAATTTCATTCCTTAAATGGAAAAGATTTCCAAAGAATGTGTCGGCAGAAGGTGAAGCCATGGATGATGATTTGAAGATATGAAGAAAGAGATTCGCAGAGAGAAATATAGCAGGAAAAATATTTGAGTGCGTAAAAGACGCAAAGGCAAACACTTCCCTTATTTATATAAAAATTCAGTTTTAATCTGATGGCTCAGAAAATTATGACTTATGAGATTCAATGGTTAAGATTAAAACGCAAGATGCATGGATGCGGATTGAGCCTCTTCGGTTTTCAAAATTAATTATTCAAAACTTTATCGAAAACTGTTCCTGCCCACTTTGCATTAAATGCGGGTCAGAGCATGTCCGTATTTAATTCAACTAATTTGCATTAAATAATAACTGAATATTAAATGAATGGCTGGGATTAAATGACAAAAAGAATTGATTTGACAACACGACAAACAGTATCAAGGATGATGCAAGCAAGATATGATGACCAAAAATATTTCAGGAAACATACCAGTCAGTCAGATTTCGTTAACTGACTGATACCACTTGTGTCCTATCAGGATGACAAGTCCTGAATTCTGTGTCCTGAATCTTAGTCAGTCTAAACTGATCATCCTTTTACACTGAGTGTTCCCCCTACAACCATTCACTCTCTCTCTGAGATTCCTTCATCCCGAGTCCTAGTTAGTCATTCCCCCTGACCTTATGCATACTGAACTGAGGTTCATACTGAATCTCCTAAGCCTGGGTTAAGGAGTCCTAACTCTACTGACAACTCAACAAACCTGGTTTCAGGCAAAGCCTTAGTCAGGATGTCAGCTCTTTGCTTATCAGTAGGAACTCTCTGCATCCTTATATCCTTCTTTTCAACATGATCTCCAATAAAATGATGTCTGATGTCTACATGCTTACACCTAGTGTGTAATACTGGGTTTTGGGATATGGCATTGGCACTATTATTGTCACAATAAATTGGAACTTCAGAGACCTCTATTTGGTAGTCTATCAGTTGTTGCTTAAACCAAAGGATCTGGGAGCAACAACTGGCTGCCGCCATATATTCAGCCTCAGTAGTAGACGTTGCAACACTGGTTTGCTTCTTAGAAAACCAAGAGATCAGTTTACTCCCTTGAAACTGACATGCGCCTGTAGTTGATTTCCTATCAAGCCTACAGCCTCCATAATCTGCATACCCAGTCAGTTCTAGGTTGTCATCAGAGGGATACCAAAGTCCTAAATTGACTGTACCTCTCAGGTATTTCAATATCTTTTTGGCACTCTCTAGATGACTCTTCTTAGGATCAGACTGATATCTTGCACAAACTCCGACTGCATAAGTGATGTCAGGACGACTTGCAGTCAGGTACAATAAAGATCCAATCAGTGCCCTATATTCAGTCTGATTCACTGAGGCTCCTTCTTTGTCAGGATCCAGCTTCTCATTTGTGTTCATGGGAATACGTGAGACTTTGCTGGACTGAACTCCAAATTTCTGAATCAAGTCCCTCGCATACTTGGACTGATTTATGAAAATTCTGGAGTCAGATTGCTTGACTTGGAGACCCAGAAAGAAGTTCATTTCTCCCATCATTGACATCTCAAACTTCCCAGTCATCAGCTTGGAGAATTTCTCACAAAGCTTCAGATTAGGAGATCCAAATATTATGTCATCCACATAAATCTGAACCAGGAGAATGTCCTCCCCTTCGGAAATCCGGAAGAGGGTCATTTCCTGAGGGTTGCACAATATCAGGGACATTGTTTCCCCCTACAGAGTTGGACTCAGTAACTGTCTCAGGTGCAGAAGCATCATCACCGACAATACGTACCTCAAGTTGAGTCTGTGCATCCTTTTGAGACTCAATATTCTCCGAGGCTGGGGCTTGCTGAGGGTTGGGCTGAGGTCCATCCTGATCATCATCATCATCATCCCATCCCTTGGGAGAACTGAGAAGCTTGATCTTGAATTCAGGATTCTTTAGGCTCAGTCTAGTCACCCTCTTGGTGACCCCCTCAGTGTCAGGACTCGGAGCCTGTTTTCTACGCACTGATGCAGTCTCATCAAATACAATATGAGGTGTTTCCTCCACACAAAGGGTCCGACAGTTATACACCCTGAAAGCTTTGCTGACTGAGGAGTATCCTAAGAAAACTCCCTCATCAGACTTACTATCAAAGGCTTTGAGCTGGTCTTTCCCATTGTTCAGGATGAAACACTTACACCCAAAAATATGGAAATAGGAGATGCGAGGCTTCCTTTTATTCCAAGTTTCATAAGGTGTCTAAGCATGTTGTTTGTTCAGCATAGATCGGTTCTGAGTTTAGCAAGCAGTATTGATTGCTTCAGCCCAATACTTCTTGGGCAGTCCTGACTCAGCCAACATGGTCCTGGTAACTTCCTTCAGGGTCCGGTTCCTTCTATCAGCTACCCCATTCTTCTAAGGGGTCCTTGCTGCAGAAGTCTCATGAGCAATACCAAGGTCAGTACAGAAGTCAGTTATAATAGAATTAATAAATTCTGTTCCCCGATCTGATCTGATCTTGACGATGCTCTGACCCCTGTTCAGTACTCAATTGCTTGAGTAACTCTGGAAGCTTGATCTGAGTCTCCTTCTTGCTCAGCAAGAAAATAACCCATTTGTACCTGGAAAAATCATCAACAACAATAACAAGTGTATATTTCCTACCATTCATGCTGACAGGAGTAATCAGACCAAAGAGATCTATGTGCAGGAGCTGAAGCACTCTGTCAGTTGAGAAGGCATCTTTCTCCTTGAATGAGGCTTTGGTTTGCTTGCCTTCCTGACATGCTCTGCACACGTGGTCTTTGCTAAAAACTTCATTAGGTAGACCATCTACAAGAGAAAGTCTAGAAATTTTGTTAATAATCTTGAAGTTTAAGTGACTCAGGCATTTTTGCCAGAGCCAACTGAGCTCAGAAGAGCTATTAGCGACCAAACAAGTTTCAGGAGAGCTGCTCTTAAAGTCAGCAAAATAAACATTGCCTCTCCTGACACCTGTAATCAGTACCTGCAGTGTAGATTTGTCCTTTACAAGATATATGTTAGATGTAAACTCTACATTATAACCATGGTCACAGAACTGACTGACCGAGAGCAAGTTATGCCTAAGTCCCTCAACATATGATACATTAAGCACACGGACAGAGCCAATAATAAGGGTTCCGAATCCTCTGGTGAAACCCTTAGAGTTATCACCAAAGGTTACCTGCAGGCCATCCTGAGCTACATAATCTTGAAGGAGATCACGAGAACCGGTCATGTGCCTGGAGCATCCTGAGTCCAAGTACCAGTCCAGCTTCTGATCCTCCCTCCTCTTCTTGTAGCCCACAACGACCTGAAAAGAATCAGGCCTCAGGTACCCATCTCGTATTGGGTCCTACAGTGTCAGCCATACCCTTCGGGATCCAGATTTGTTTAACAATTCTGATGGCATCAGAAGTGTAAACTTGTCTCCCTGAAACATCAACATACATTGTCCTCTTCTTCCTTTGTGCCTGGGAAGTTGAGGGTGTATGTGTGTCAGCCTGAGTTTCAGGAGCCCTGGATTGATTCCTGGGGGCGGGCCTCCTGTTCCTCCTTAGCCTGGGTGCATTGGGCTCAGCTCTGGCCTGAGTATTTTCGGAGTCAGGTCTCCGTTGCCTTTCAGGGGCCACTTGGTTCGTCCTTCTCCTCTGAGGATTGGGACGTTCCTGATGGGCCCTGTGCCCTGCCTGAGGCCTCTGGACCGCAGTAGTCCTTGGCCTAGCCTGAGGTTCCCTTCGGCCTGAGTTCCTCCTACCCTGAGCATTCTGAGGCCTAGCCTGAGAGGTGCTGGGGGCAGAATTCTTTTCAGCCTGAGGGTTCCTAGGCTGAGCCTTGGAATTCCTTTGGTCCTTCTTCCTCGGCTCAGGATGAGAAGCCTGGGCCTTTTCCTTAGGTTTTGGCCTAGATTCCTCAGTCATTTGCCTGACAGGTTCAGGCACTTTCTCCTTCCCTTTGCCTGTATCCTGACGAGCAACACTTGGGCTCTTATCGTCAGTTAGGGCAGGGACAAACTTCTTCTGAGAGTTGCTCCCTGAAGCACCTCTCTTCTTCTTGCCCTTTGGGTCTTTTGAGGCATCATAGCCTAACCCAGCTTTAGCACCATCGGTCAGCTGAGAGAAACTTATTAACTCATCAACCACTTGGGAAGATGTGTGTAACTTCATCAGCTTATCCTTAAGGCGCCCATTTGTTTCTTTCAGGGCCTCAATTTCAGTGGTGTACTAAGCACCAGTTTTTCATGAGCATTCTCCTTTGAGATCAGCTCAAGATCCCAAGCAGTTTGCTCAGTACAAAGGCGAGCTTGCAACTCAGTTTCGAACATCACTCTCAGAGCAATTCGCTCAATCATCAGCTGTTCCTTAGCGAGGAACAGATCAGTATCACGAGTGTCAATCAGCGAGCTGATTACGCCCTTTAGTCTTTCAATCTCCAGTGGAGTTTCATCATGTTTATTCCGAGCATGAAGTAACTCTTCCTGAAGATTTACTAACCTGAGGGCTTCCTCAGTGTCTCTCACTCTGAGAGACTCAGTTAACCGATCGTTTTCCCCACTCAGTTGTGTATTCACATCCACTGTGTGAGTATGAGTCTCCTGCAGCCTTGAGAAGTCAACCATCAATCGCTCTAGGGCGAGCTGAAGGTCGAGTTCTCCTGCTGAGTCTGAGCTAAGCTCAGGTGAGTGATCAGGAGAAGAGGCAGAAGAACATACCTCATCATCTGCCATCAGGCAGAAGAACATACCTCATCATTTGCCATCAGGCAGAGGTCATCGTACTCCTCATCAGAGAAGAGTTCAGGGGACCGGCGTCCTGGGCCATCTGAATCAGAGGATTCCTCAGCAAGCATTGCTCTCCGGTCTGATGCCCTGAGCTCTCTCTTCACTCTCCGATCCTCTCGCTCTCGAGCGCTGAGCTCCGGACAATCATACTGATAATGTCCGGTCATCTTGAAGTGGTAGCACTGATCTACATCAGAAGCAAACTTTTTATCAGTGTACCTATTATCTGACGACTCCCTGATGATCGTCCAGGTTTGGAGCTGGATCTTCTGGGCTCAGCGTCGTCTCTCCTCTTCTCATCTCTGCGCCTCTCAGGCTCCTCTCGTTCTCTCCTGGAATTTGAACCCCTTCTTTCTTCTCTCCGGGGGCTTGATCTCCTGGGGCTGGAATACCTGCCGAATCGAGAGTTCAGTTTCTCGAAATGCCGTGCCATCAGGCTGTACTCTAGGGCCAGCTCATCCTTGTTCATATCCCTCAATGATTTCGAGCCGGATCCAGCCTCAGGCTCAGGAGTAGCTTTAAGAGCCACGCTCTTTTCCTTCTCAGGTGTCTTCTCCTCACTCACCTCCTCACTGACAACACCCTTCTTCTTCCTCTTATCGAGGTCGAATTCCAGAGCCTTTAGCTCTGAGAATAGGTGAGAGTAAGGAATGTTTGTGAGATCCTGAGTGTTCTTCAGCAAGATCACTCCTGTGTCCCATTTTTCAGGGAGACAGTTAAGAATTTTAGACGACACCTCCCTCTTGGGAAAGTCCTTCCCAAGGGTTGCTAGCTCGTTCATCATCTTAATGAACCGAGATTCCATCTGATCGATGGACTCTCCCTCTAACATCCGGAAGGCCTCAAACTTCCTGATAGCAGGATCTCTCTTGTTCTCCTTGATCTTCGCTGATCCCTCACTCATCTCCTTCAGAGCATCCCAGACCTCCTTCGCAGTAGTCAGATGCATGAGCCTAACCGAGTTCTCGTAAGAAACGTTGTGGAGTATAATGTTCTTCGCAACATTATCCAGTCTGATTTGCTTAATTTGATCAACAGTAAGCGCAGACCTCTCCACAGGCTCATCTCCGGAAGCCAGAATAGGGACATTTCCAGCTACGGGCCAGATAGTCTGAAGATTCCTCATAAATATGATCGGAGCATGCTCAATCACCTGGGGCATCTGATTATGGATGGAGTAGAGATGTGCAAGGACCCTGAATTTCCAATAGTCATAATTATCAATAGAGAATTCAGGAAGATTGCCCTCGAGATGTTTAGAACCGGATGCCATGATGTGCGGTTTTCAGAAACATGATCTGTTCAGTTGACCACCAAAAGTTTCTCCTCAGAAACTGTTGGTAAACAAAGTCAATGGTCTTTTGAACCACTGCTCTGATACCACTTGTTGGTCCCGAAACGAGTATAATAAGTGAATGGGGGGAATACACTGATGTCATATTTTTCTGAATATTCAGAAAATTGCTCTTACACTCTCAGTCAGGAAGATCCTGAAGTTACTCAGTAAACTGAAGGTCCACAGGGGCAGCAGGGACAGTTCAGTAATGAGTCAAATAAGCTGAGTGTGAGTGATGAGCTCAGAAGCTCAGTAGAGATAACAAACCTACTGACTACTCAGAAGCAAGTCATTTGGACTACTATCTCAGTAAGCTAGGGTACGTGCGGAATGTGAGCCCTTAGTGTCTACTCGTTTTAGTTTCTGAAAACATTTTCGCTGAGTTGCTTAGTAAATGGTGGTTAAGGCTGGTGCACAGTATTAAGATTCAGGATGATTGATTCAGCCTGAATATTAAAACAATGCAATATGTTTAGTTTAATATGAATGACAATTATGATCCTGAACATGAAAGTAAATCAGCACACAAGGGTCTTTTTAACGTGGTTCGGAGATAACCAACTCCTACGTCCACGGCCTGATTAAACAGGAAGTTATCCTCAAAACCCTGAGGATAGGTACTTGGGTTTTACGTGCCAAGGGACACGAGTAGCCAACTTTCTCTCTTAGGAACTGACCCCTGGTTGGTTTTACAAGTCCCAGTCCTTCTAACCAACCAATCTCACAACCTGAGTGGTTTGGTATTCTTGGTTTCCAACTAAGATAGCTCTAGCAATACAAAACAATACTAAATATTAGAGCTATCGATCTAAGCAAATACAAAGTGAATCCTACTACAACACTAGGGAAATTTAATTGCAGAGTGTTGTTCAAAGTATGCTTTGAGTGCTTGGATTCTTGAGAGCATTCACTTGGAAATTTCCCGTTAGCCTTGAATGGGTGCAAGGCTCTCCATATTTATAGGCAAGATTCAAAATAGATCCGTTGGAGGAGATCAAATCAAATCTTTCCTATTTTAGGGTGGTTGCAGGCTAGATGTACTGTTGACCTAATCACCATGCTTAATCTGGCAATTTTGTCCCGCCGCCTGCAATTCTGAGACGCATTAAATGCCGCATTAACTGTTGCGCAGACTCCGTACATGCGTGTCACAAGATCATTGGCTCTCCGTACAAACTGCTAGTTGACCATTTGACACTTGTCCTACCTCGTACATTCAATACTCTGAGTCTCTTGTTAATTACTCAGCCTAAATATTTGTCTTTATCGGAGTCTTACTGACATTCTCTTTGTCTCTTTGTCCCATAGCATAAATGACCTTTTGCTTTGGACTTACATGATTCAGGTAAATTGAACCAAGACCTAAGTCAGGTCTTAAGAGCATTCAGCTCAGCCTGATAGGTTATTCAGCCCAATATGTGTAACCTTTCTGCTTTGGACTTACATGAGTCAGATAAATTAACTCAAGGCCTAAGTCAGTTCTTACGAGCATTCAGCTCGGCCTGATAGGTTACACTTACTCTTCACTGACTAAGTTCTGTCCTGAGCATGCTTAGTGTACTCAGTAGAAACATCAGTCAAAGGTGTTCCGGAAGGTCTTCATGATGGATCTTCAGACTTCGGTCTTCAGCTTCAGTTCAGGCAATCTTCAGTAAGACTGCCTCTGACCTTCTTCAGGGCGAGTTGCACTTCAGACTTCAGTAAATTGGGTCGACTCCAATCTCCTTCAGTCTTCAACACGTTCCCCCTGAACTGAATCCCTAACCTGACTATCCTGAATTAGACTATCCTGAACAACTATACTTAGGCAAATTCATCAGGGGTTTTGGGATCTAATCAAAATATTCAGATTGTCCCAACACATGTTTTCAGGACCATTGCGCCTCTTTTAAGAGATGAACTTCTTGTTGGGGTCGATCTTTAGGTGTGACACACATGCTCAGGACTGATGCTCACCATGTCCTAATGTGACCAGAAAAACACGTCTATACTACTTTTGAGGAACTCTATAATATTTTCCATCAGTTTTATGGGGATTCGAGTTCCTATCAGGACTCCAATTTAGAGTGAGTAAGATCATCGGGAATGTGTTCTATGTCCTCAATAGGAGTATTTCTCTTCATCCTGTAATGGTCTTTGATATCCCCCGAGGGTCTTGGTCAATCAGGACTGTCTTAAAATTATATCTCGTTTCTAAGTCTTCTGGGTCCCTTGCCTCGTCACTTATCAGGATCAGTGGATGATCGACTTCCATAAGATTCGGGCCTGATTCAGTCAGGAATAGGCACTGAGGGATGTTCTCTAGGCTGAGTTGATCAGGATTCTAGTCTTCTATGTTCAACACACATAGAGGGGATGCCGGGAATGCTGAATCTAAATAAGCACAAGAGTAATTCAAACACCTTTTTTCCATTTTCTGGTCACCCTTAATGGTTGCAATCATGCCCTCAACAGTTTGGAATTAGATACAATAAAAATAAGATAATGTCACTTCCTCAAAAGTCTCAAGAAAATGACACCTTAAAACACCGTTATAAATATTCGGCAGATCGACTATTACAAAATCCACGGGCCTAGTTATCCTAATATTTTCATCTTTTGTGCAGATTAGTTCCACTGAGAGTTTGATTCTGTCATAGTGGGTGACTATAGTGTTTCCTAATCCTTTCATGATTATGTCATATGGCCTAATGTACCTAGTGAGGTTCCCTATTTGGTATATTGCAACTTTAAAATGATATTACAAAAGCATCTGTTGTCCACTAAGATATGATCGACTCTCATTCCAAGGATCATTGTTAATATCAACAGTGTGTCATTCTTGGGGTAAATTACCCCATCCAGGTCCTTATTGGAGAATGAGATCATAGCATTTTTTGTGATAGTTGGTTTCGGGAGGCTAATCAAGTTCACTTCACTAAGGGCCTTGAGCTCACCTTCTTTTTCATGTTAGAGGTCTTTAGGACTGGGGTTACACCCCCCAACTCTCCTCCAGACCTGATCACGTTGACATGCCCCCTTGTCGAAGTGGGGGTATCTCCTTCGTAGGATCGTCATCATGGTCATCGTCCTCCAACTGAGCGATGTTGGCATTCTGTCTCTATCTCTCCTGATGGTTTGCTTCCTCCTTACGAGCCTTCCTTGGGAGAGGCTTCTTAACAAACTCATCTTGTTTTCCTTCTTCGAACAATTTCAATAATTTCTTCACGAGATAGCAATATTTGTTGGTATTTTGGCCATGTCAGTAATGGTAGGCGCAAAATTATCTATCATTTGGGCACTGAGGTACCTAGCGTATTGGCTTGGGGGGCTCTAGTAGAGCATTTTCCTTGATCGCATTAAAGATACACGTGGGAGTCTGATCCAATTTCTTAATCAGATTGGCATGTGCCTCATCATCGAAACTCTTGAATGTGCCTTCGAACTTTTTCCCATGGTGCCACTCTTGTTCTTGTGGGAGAGATTCTTGTGCTTGCTTACGCCATTCTTGGGTTTGCCCAACCTTTGAGCCAACATCTTCTGATGGTTGATAAGTTTGCCTGCTTGCCTTCTTCCTTCAGCATAGGTTGTGGGGAGATCCTTGTTAGGCTTCGGAACATGGGGGAAGTCCCCCCTAAATCCTCTCAATGTTGAGTGGAGGGCTAGCTCGTCACTGACTGGTTCGTCTCCCAGGATTATTTCATCGATCCGGTTAATTTACTGTTCATCACTCACATCGACATGTTGGCGCACTATCATAAGTTAGTGGCGGCTCTCAAGCTTGTTGATCTTTTCCGAAAAGTAGGACGCAAATTTTTCTCAAAGCTTAGAGAAACTATGGATTGACTGCGATGGCAAGTTTATGTACCACTTATGAGCCAATTCACCCAGAGTCAGGGGGAACTGCCTACACCTGGTGGCGTCAGAGGCTCCTCGCTCTGACATGTACATCTTGTACTTCGAGAGGTGACTTTAAGGGTCCGTCTTTCCCTCACAGAGGGGTGCCTAGAACGGAGTTATCTTCAGCTGCACGGGGGAAGCATCGAGTTCAATGGACAAGGATTCATTGTCAGCACTTGGGTGCTTCAGGTAGCCTCTTTTGACGTCCATCTTCCCCTCGACCTCATTGACTCTCTTTTGTAGAGCTAGAAACATAGTGTTGGGACTGCTGGGTGTAGTCCAGTGCTCCATCACGTGAGTTGCGGGATCTCCGGGCACATTTTGGGGTATACCTCGGGCTCAACCGTTCATGGGCCGATATGCAGGGCTGATTCCATTGGAGCATGTCACTCTGGGCGTAGCTCAGGCCGCACCTGACATAGTTGCCAGACTGCAATTCAGGTGAAAAGGTCCTCAAGGTAGGATATTTTGATGATCTTGTTAGTGAGATGGGTACGGAGGAGTCACCCATCCCCTCTATTTCTTCTGAACATGAGAGTGATCTCAGGCGGCCTGATCCGAGATGGTTGAAGACCAAACAAGCTTGACTGTCCTTAGACTGATATCCAGTAGGTTGTTTCCCCTGTCGGTAATTGAGTCTTTATTGGAAGTCATTCCTTCTTGGCGGGAAAGAGGCGGAGGGTCAACACGCATCATCTCTCACTTCTTCCTCTTGAGTTGGTGGATAAAAGCATCCACTTATTTCGGCGATACAAAGTCTTACAACGGCGTGTACCAGCTCTCTGGTGCGATGCCTAGGGGCATTTTGGGCATGTTTCTCCACCGAAACTGCATCAGGAGTGTTAAAGTCCTCCTTGGGTGCCTCTACATTCGCTCTTGCCTCCATAACCGAGCTGGAGGAGGCGCGTGGGGTGCTTCTTCAGGTGGGCCTGTGACTATCATGGATTTTACCATGGTTAGGGGAGAGTTGATTGATCAGCTTTTGAGCTAGTGGGTTTAACTTATTCGTTTTTCCACACACGGCGCCAATTGTTTATTCATAGAAATTCTAGTGGATTTATTAGGAACGATGATGATTATAAAGAAAAGATAATAACTCGTCGATTTGCCTAGCCACATATTTTGAGCTAGTACTTTAATATGTTTCGTCTTGTATATATTATGAGCAAAAATATATTGTATGTACAAGAGAATAGTAATGATGGCGATCTGTTTTTCTCTAGAGAGAGGACCTATTTATAATGGTTAAAACTAACTCTAATTGTACACGTGTTTGTATGTCGTGTGTTTCTTCATGCCCATGTTAGATCGTGGCCTAAAGATCGTGGGCGGCAAAGGTAACTTTCCTTGTTTAACTTCTTCCTTTGAATATACAAACAATTGTCTTACCTATTATGGTAACTGAATTGCAGTAGATATACGAGATCAAGGTAGAATCTTATTGCCTTAGGACAATTTATCCACTTAGGTCAGGCTTCTTTGTATCTTCTGATGGTTTGCCTGACTTTCGGTTTCTTGACCATCTTGGACTTGACCCTGAATTTGTCTCAGGTCAGTGCTCTCTCCTTCAGGAGTACCCGAAGGCCTCGACTCAGACTCGCCTGATACTTAAAGCGTCCTGAAGCTTGTCGTCCTACTTTGGCTTGGGCTTCATTGGACTTGGTCCTGATGGAGCTTTCTTGGATTTAGGCTGGCCCAATAAATTTAGGAATATTCGTGCACAACATACTTCATTCATCCCACAATAAGTTTCTCATATCTTTTCTTTCCTAACGTCCAGAAATAAGTCTCTTATACCACATTTTAAAACTCACTCATCTCACTTTATTAAATAATTATTCATGCACATTATTTATTTATATCAAATATTATCACTTTTACTTTTTATTATTCACATACTTCACTTTTATTTTTCTCTTCAATTATATCACTTATACCACACTCAATTTTAAATTAATATTCTTTAGTATTCATGAATTTTTTCCTAAGAAATTTATCTACGGACAGAGTAAGTACTAAATTAATTCAAATTTAAACATTGTGGCTAGATTATCATCCATTATTCTATCATGTATTATGTTTGAGTTTGAAAAGATATTTGTTTTAATGTCGCTAAAGATGTGTTGCACTAGCTTGAGTATGCATTAAATTTTTTAAATTTTATTAATAAATGAAAAATGAGAGAATAATAAGAAAAAAGAGTAAAAATATGTTCCTCCGCTCCGTTCCGCACCAATTTGAATTTATACATTTATAATAAAAAATCTATTCTAATCTGTACCGAAAGTAAAATATTTATACCATATGTATTAAATTTTTGGTGCGACTGTGGACAGTCAAATTTCAAATTAACCGAGTTCTAGTATGACCATATATATTTTTAAATATCCATTTTGGTCCGTAATGTAAATACTCCTAACTAATAACTATCAACTAATTTTTTTGTGAAAATAACTAATATCTTTCATAATTAATATTTTTTCATTTCTAACCACATTTTTGGGACCCCTGTTTGTTTGCTGAAGCTGAATAGCGGATGCGACAAAACTAAAATTTGAAACATCTAAAATTGTAGAAAAAGAGAGAGGAAGAGAGTCTTCTAGTTGAAGAAAGACCCCTCAAAACATGATTAAATTTGTTCGATCCTCCCTCCAACCACCTATGTATATTGTTGAATTATTAATGTACTTAATAACTTTTAATTGCCTTTTTTCCGTCAATCACTCGATTGCCACTTTGAAATCTTCTTACAAACCAACGAGGAACGAAAATGAAGACTTCAAATTTTCTCTTTTTGGCAAATTAATTTGGAAATTTTTTGAGATGATAAGATTAATTTGTGTTGGTAGTTGGATTGGTCTTGTCCAATTGGTATCCACAATTAAGGAATTATTATTATTTCACATACGCCCAGATTATTGCCACAAGTCCTTTTAACAAACACACTACATCAATTTTTTAGCAAACACAAAATAAAAAATATCTTTTTCAATTTTTCCTTCCTCACAGTATTATTAAAAATAGACAAAAAATTATATGAAACGTTTCACGGTGTGAAACATACCATATACATAAAATTCGCTGTCAATGCCGGGTATGGTCAAATTTGGGTAATTTTTTCAAATTCTCGCGCAAACACAATTTTTAGATTTTTCACTCCCAAGTATGTTACTCCCTCTGTCTCACTATAAGTTGCTCATGTTGCCATTTTCGTCCGTTCCACTATATGTTGCTCATTGTTTTTTTACCTTTTTTTGGAAACTACTAGTCACTTCTTTATTATTATTTTTAATTTTTTTTACACTATTTTCATTACTTTTTCACTTTTCTCCATCATATCACTCATACTTTTTCACCTTTTTCCATCACATCACTTATACTTTTTCACTTTTTCCATCACATCACTTATACTTTTTCACTTTTACCTTAATTTGTGTGCCCAAAAGCAACGAACAACTTATAGAGATACGGAGGGAGTACTTTTTAGGCAAATGCATGTTACTTTAAGACAAAATATGTGTTACAATTAGACCAAATGTTTTTTTTTACATATATATAACTTGTTTTTATAGAAATAATTTTTTCATTCAATGTAAGAGCAAAATATGTGTTATTATAAGAAAAAACATTACCTTTTCATAAGTATATATATATTTGTATATAAATAATTATTTTATTTTATAATAACACATATAAAATAGTAAAAATTGTGTTATTACACGAATCAATATATCTAGCTTTAAGGGATGATGATTAAATTTTTAAAAAAATTGTTTTTAAGAATACATTTTATCCTATAGTAACACATGTTTGCCCATATAATAAAACAAACTGGAGAGCAAATATATGTTACTATTAGAGCAAATGTGTGTTACAATCTTATAAAAAGTTGTTATTTTGCATATATTCATTTGTTTTTATAAAATAAATAGTTATAACATAATATAAGAAAAAAATCATGTGTGTTACTATAGGAAAACATATTGATTTTTCATAAATATTTATATATTTGTATAGAAATAATTATTTTTTATAAAATAACACATATAAATAGTAAAAAAGTGTATTAATATATGAATCAATATATCTAGATTTAAAAGAATAGTGATTAAATTAAGAAAACATGATTAGAGTCATAATTGCATATTTTTGCATCCATTTCTATATGGTTTTGATTTTCTTATGTTCATATTTGACCCTAATATGGTATAAATTGTGCTATTAACCCTTTTTGGCTAGAAAGTTGTGATTATAGGTGAAAACGAGCAGAACGAGGAAGAAACGAGCAAGTTTGAGAAAAGTCCAGAAATTGTGAGTTGATCCAATGAAGACAAGTGATGTACCATGTCGAAGAGTTTGAAGAGAGGGTCGCAACGCAAAAATAATAGAGTCAATCGGAGCTCTAGAACTCAAGATATGAAGAAAATGAGAAAGTCGAGGATCGATCGGACAAGTCGAGGCTGAGCTCGAGCGCAGCCAGGCCAGACTCGTGCAACCACTAGCCCGCGTTCGTGCGACGAACCTCTGGTTCGGGCGGTGAAGTGTCGCACGAATGCTCACACGAGCCCGACTCGTGCGGCCACATGCTTTGACTCGTGCGATGGTTCGGCAAGCCACATTTTCAGGGGTATTCTCATCTTTTCGCGCGTTTAATGAGGGGCATATTGGACCAAGCATTGTGGGCACTATAAATACTCTCAAGATCAGATTCTCAAGGCATCCAAGTCACATTAGTTCATAATCATAGTTAGAATCTTAGATTAGAAAGAGAGAGGTAGTTACTTGGTGGGTTCTTAGTTAGATTCAATCTTCTTTCGTCCATAACTTTTGATTAGTCCGTCGGAATTTCGATCCGTTTATTCCTACGTTCTTCTCTCGATTCAAGCTACATTTCTACGGTTCAGTTTTGTATTTTGCAATCCGGATTTAGAGATAGAATTTTCAAGGTTTGATGCTTGTATTCAATTTCTCTTCATATGGTAAGTTTTCTTTTAATTCTCTTATTATAGTTACTATTCATGATGTTTACATTGTTAATTGTTGATTTCCATTTCCAATTAGCCATGGGCTAATCTTTTGTTGCATGGTTGTATGAATACTATGGTGAATTTAGTTCTTGTTAATCCTATGCATGAATTAGTGATCTTGTTGAATTAGTTCTCTTATTAATGACTTGTATGAATGTTTGGTATGTTTAATTGAAATGTATGGCTTATATGGTTAGCAATGAAATGAGAATTGAGCTATAAGAACTTTATGCATGCCAAGTGTTTGATATATTGCTTGTATGACCAATGAGAAGTGCATATTAGCCTAAGACCTCTTAATTGGAGTATTGGGAGTTGTAGAGAGATCTAGACATCAATAGAGCTTACCTTGTGTTGTAGAGAGATCTAGACACTAGTTGGCTTGACTAGGACACCAAGAGACCTTTTACATGCTAGGATGGATAGGATTCTAGAGGAACCATAGTAGGATTACTTCCATGTACACTTCACACTTGCTCACTTCTTTGAGGTGATAGTTAGGATTTACTTTGATTTGCCATAGTAGATAGAATTCTTGATGGTTTTCTTGTTTTCCTAGCTATTAGCCTTTTGTAGACATTCAATGCTTGCTTGATATCGCACAGTTTCCCTGTGTTCGATATTTAACTTGGTTAACTTGCCACGACAACAACGACCACTTTCACTTGCGTGGAAATCATCACGATTTTGGCAAATAAAACACATACGTATTCTTATAAAAATACATTTTCTCTTAAAGTAACACATATTTTCCCATATTGTAACACACATTTGCCAATATTGTAACACAAATTGGGGAGCAAATATATGTTTTTATTAGAGCAAATGTGTGTTACAATCTTAGGAAATGTTGTTCTTTATATATATATATATATTCATTTGTTTTATAATAGTGAATAATTTTTTGTATAACACAAAAGCAAAATGTGTGTTACAATAAGAAAATATATTATTTTCTCATAAATATTTATGAAAAAAATAATTTTTTTTATTTAACACACATTTTATATTAGATTGTATGAAAAAATGTTATTTCTACAAAAACAAATAAATATACGTAAAGAAAACAACATTTAATCTAATTGTAACATACATGCGAGCGAAAATTCCTGGAATCATAGTTACGAATTTTTTTTTAAAAAAAAAGACAAAACCCGACCCGACCCGGTTTAAAATCCACAAATTTTTAATATGGTATGTTTCACACGAGTGTACCTCCTTAAACAAATTTTAATTTTCTCAACTCTCTCCCTCCCTCCCTCTAAACCATGGGAAATTTTTGAATTTTTTTTTTTAGACAGGAGAAAATTTTGAAGTTTTTTTTTTATAATTTTATGCTAAAATTATTGTTCAACTTTTAGCAAATAATTTCTTTAGCGAATTATGTCTTAATTTTCTAAACATATTCCCAAAAGTTACATATTTTAAAAATAATTATTGATAAAAGAATTCCTTCTCCAATTATTTGGGAAAAAATGTACAGAGTTTCTTCTAATTTTATTATAGAGCTGGTTTTTCTTTTTCTTTTTTTTTTTTTTTTTTTTTTGCTGCAGCGGAAAAATTTTCGAGCAAAATTGAGAAGTTAGAGCACATATACTTCAATTTTTTATTTTTTTTATGAATCAAATATTTAGAACTATGTCAGAAATTTTGTCATTATTAGCAGTGTGGATATCATGTTGGCAACAAATGCAAGGCCAAGGGTGGGTGCATGAGTGTCAAAGCAGCAAGTGAGAAAAATATATATATATATATATATATATATATATATATATATATATATATATATTTCTATCTTATATAGATTTTAATTGACATAATGACTGGTATATAAACCATATGTCTAAGCCGGCCATATAAACCTTATGTCAAAACCGGGCTGAACAGGCTGGTATATAAACCTTATGTCTAAACCGGCCATACAAACCTTATGTCAAAACCGGGTTGAACCGGTTAAACCGGCCATTTTTAAAAAACAAAATTAATATTTATTTATTTTACTTATTTTTATTTGTCTTCTTATTTTTTAGAAGAAAAAAAACCCAAAAACTTATTTTTCAGAAAAAAAATAATTTTAACTATTGAAGAACTAAGAAGAAATTAAAACCTATTTTGATTGCGTTATTTTGTCTCTTTTGTATTTTGAATTGTTATTTTATGACTCTATTATTTTTATTTAATTTTATAAGTGGATATTTATTTTATTTAACATATAAAATATTAAAAAATAGGTATAAATTATTTTAACGGTTGAACCGTGAACCGGTGCCTTGTCCGGTTTAGTCACCGGTCCGGTTATGAAAACACTGTGTCTAACTACATTTAAGTGTGAGAATCATGAAGTATTTTAAGGAGGTGCACATTTCCTTTTCTTAATAAAAGGACACACAATTCCCATTTTTTACTAATTTGTTATTCTGCACAAATATCTTTATAATGGTTCTCTCTCTCACGTCTCCTCTCTTTCTCTCTCATGCGCTCCTCTCTCTCTTTATCTTTCATACTTTGATACTATATATATATATATATACACGGCGTCGACGGTGAAAGGGAGACGGATGGGGCGGAGCGAGCAACGGCGGCAGAAGGGGGTGAAGACGGCAGAAGCAGTGGTTCTCAGGCGACGGAGCGGCGGATCTAGGCGGGGTGATTTGACGGAGTGGTTTTTGAATTTTGTGGATGTTTTTACCGTTGAACTCATCTGCAAATCATCGCCGGTAAGAGTGAAATCAGATCGGAAGCCAAGTTATCTCTTTCTACCTCTCTCTCGCACATAATCACACTCCTAAAATTTATCAACAGTGGTGAGGAGTGTTGGGACAATCTGAGTATTTTGATTAGATCCCAAAACCCCTGATGAATTTGCCTAAGTATAGTGTTCAGGATAAAATAGTTCAGGATAGTTAGGTTAGAAATTCAGTACAGGAGGACCATGCTAAAGACTGAAGAATATTGGAGTCGACCCAATTTA